>JAQZBX010010931.1:24683-43651 GCA_029593785.1 Cabassous unicinctus | reverse complement strand
GAATTTTTAAATTTTCAATAATATATTTTATTTAAACCAAAATATCCTAAATATTACCATTTCAACATGAAATCACAATAAAAATCATTGCATTTTTTACTTGTAAAAATATTTTTTCATACTAAGTCTTTGAAATCCAGTGTGTATCTAACAATTACACCAGAACTCTATTTGGAGGCTAATTTTTCATCAGAAATACTTCATCTATATTTAGATTTCATAAAATTTACAGTTGAAAAAAATAGATTCATATACATTTGTTTTCCCAAACATACTTAAAATATTTTTTTCTTTTTCTTTTTTCCTTTATTAGAGAAGATTTGGGTGTACAGAGCAATCATGTATGAAACACAGGATTCCCACATACCACACCACCACTTCAAATAAATTTTTAATAATCACTTTCTCACTCCCACTATCCACATTTCAAGTGCTCCGCAGCAATACGTGGTCAATGGCTAATATATTGGACAGTTCAGTTAGATTATATAGCTATCGAAAATATTTTCAAATATTTATTAACTGTCAGTTGTGATTTTGGATTTTTTAAGGTATGGCACCTGAAAATATAACCAACTTTGTCAAAATGATATTCTGATAAAGAAGTAAATTATTAATAAACTATGGAAAAGTAATATTTTAACCAAACACATAGTTTTCTATAAGATTTTGTAGATGTTTATTTATTGAAATATTCGTTTCCTATACTTGCTTATTAGCTTACTCCATTGATTGTCATCTTTTTTCATAAAATAACTTTGATAACCATAATAGTCAAATTCATAATTATCTGTATTAAAAAATGAATAACTCAAATGCTGCCTCTTTAAAAAAAAAAACAAAACAGTTTCTCCTACACATCTTCTAACTTGATTGAACACTTTAGGCTTTTACTTTCAATGAAGGGAAGGAAAAATTCAGTTCATCTCATTGTTATTAAGAATGGCATGTCAATGTAGAGGAAAGTATTGGAGAAGACAAATTTGATGCTTTATATTACTTCTTATGTTGCAACTTGGAAAATGAAATTATGAACATAACTGTGAATATTCACACTCAACTACTCACTTTTCTAGTCCCTGGAGTTACAAAGAGTTACAAATATTTATCAAGCAGTTAAAAGAAATCAATGTTTATTGCAAGTTAAATTGGTTATATTGAACTATTTTTGCTATTTTTACATCCTTCCTTTATGTTCTGGAGAATAATCATCTTCCTTGAGAAATAAGCATTATTATTTTGATGGAACAAAGAATCCTTGGGATATCTGTTCTATTATATTATTTTATACTACATTAGTCACCATTAAGTAACAAGAGGAAAATCTTGAAAATCTTGACGGCATATACTCAATAGGAAAACAAAATTGAATATGAACTTGCCTCAGATTCTTGAGGAGCTTTGGTGAAATTTCAAATTAATTCCATATGTAAAAATATATATCAAATCTGTGTACCTAGTAAATATTTTAGAAATTAAAGATTTTCATTGTTCATAAACTTATTCATTGAAATTATCTACACCTCAGCTTTAACATAACAAGTCATTGGCTTACCAAATATCTTGAAGTAACTTCCTTATGTTTGACACTTTTGTGAGATGAAAAAGGCTAAAATTTATAATGGAAAATCTTATAAAATTACTTTCCCTAAAACTTGTTATGCTGTTTAAAATTTATTTAGAGAAAAAATCAGCCCACTCAAGCCTTCATTGTCTGGCTGTTATACATGTTATACTCAAGACCAATTAGAGACAAAGTGTCTAAAATACATTCAGACAATTAATAATTAAAATTACAAGTCTTCCTTTACTGAATCTTTTCAGTTGGCAATATCTGTCCAGTTATATGGACAATTTTGCGTCTGGACCAAGTCCAGAATTTGAATGACTTCTGTGGGTAAGTGACACAGAATGGTTCTAGGCTCACGGATTGTTCTCCCTCTGCATTAAGAATTAGGCAGAGCGCTCAGGCAATTTCCTTCAGAGAAAGCAGATGTCTTGTTATGTTCTTGTTTATGATGTTCTCTAATTAGGGAAGCATTCTAATATTTATTTCAGTAAAGTAATTCATGCCACTATAAATATGCTGAATTGTCTGGGAACTCCCTGAAAAGGCAATGAATTACAGCAACAAAGGAGTATTCTATGCAGAGAATTGCATGCAAATAAGAAAAGCAAGCAGCCTCATCTCTTTAAAAGAAAATAGCTGTCACAAAACAAATCCTGTTGCAGGAACTCTGGTAATATACTGACAGTTTTTATACTGGCATTTTATTGTGTGTAATCCTGCTTGTAATAAGTAATAAACCAGTTAGGACTTGGAAATACATTCTGTTTCACATATTTTTATTTTAATGGGAAGAGTTACAATGGGATTTGAGCTCCAGAATAAAAAAAAAAAAAATAGCGAGGTCCATCTGGATATTCCTTACAAATGTATGAGCTAACTAAATCTTGTTTCATGTTTTGGTGATCCTACTGGAAAATATGTTTTTCATTGACATATAATGGCATATTTAGCAATACAATGTCAATATTTATTTGTGTGTGTGTGTGTGTGTATCACAAAGAATATGTTAACCCATGGTTAAATTTAAACATACTCTGGTTAAAGCATATTAATACTTCTTACTCTTTATTTCTAAAACATCTTTATCCTTCTTGTTTTCAGAACACAAAGCTTCTGAGAGTTGTCACTTTGTAAGTAAGCAGGTCAACATTGCCCCTTTGCATCCATGCATAATTTCAGATTTCTGAGCTCCGGGGCATTGCATGGGCAAGGACAGAGATGAAGAACTAGAGAATGCACTTGGAATTCTCCTGGAACGTTTTTCACCTTTCCCTATACTACTCTGGGTTCTTTGCAAATTCTAGTTAGCAATTCATCCCCCATCTCCTTGTTGTTGAGGTAAAAAAACAAACAAACAAAAAAACCAAAAAACTGAGAATGCTGGGAATCCAGCCCAAAGGGTTGGGCCTTAAACCAATATGGCAGAAGTCCCTATAAGCAAAGGAAATTGGACATGGGAAGAGAGGCCACGGCAAGCAGCCAGAAACTGAAATCAATGAAATCTGGAAGAGAAAGGAGAAGATGTGTGTTGGCATGTGACAGAAAAGCCAAAGAACCCCAAAGAGTTCTGGCCAGCCAGTAAATACCAACCCCAAACTTCCAAGAGGAAGCAAGCCTTCTAGCCTCTGAAACCAGGAGTCAATTAAATTCCTGTTGTTGGGCCACCCCACTGTGTGATATTTGTTCTAGCAGCTAGGAAACCAAGACAAGCACTCTGCAAAATTTTTGTGAAGTCTGCTCCAGTGCTTCTGTTTGAGAAGTAACAAGTGTCTTGTAGGACAACATCAATGTACTAAATCACTTTAATATAGTCAAATATCATACTTACTTTTCTTCACCTTAGTATCAGAAAATTCATCTGAAGCTCACCAGTGAAATGGTATTCAATTCTCTTGACACTTTCATGCATCTTGATGATTAGTAATGTCTTTTTAGTAGCATATAAATTTGTGAACACATAAATGAATTATGGGCACCATCATAAATGTTTTATTGTTTGCATCCAAACTTTACCCTTTATCCTTTTACTCATGAAATAGCTTCTTTCTTAATTTACTTCTGATAATATCTACGTATTTTCATTTTACACATTTTAAAAAGTTAATACACTGACTTGTTTTATTCCAGATATTTAGAGATTCACAAGCTCCATCATTCTAAAAAAAAAAAAATTTGAGCCGTGGTCTTTCCTCTCAAAGTTAGTATTTTGCAAATTATCTTAGCATGAATGGCATGAGTATGAATTTTTTTTTAAAGGAGGCTGGCCCTTGAACTATTTTATTGCAATAGAGTAGGTTTAAACACACTGTATGGTAATGTACTTCTAAAGTCACAAAGATTTGAAAGAAGACAAATTAAACTTAACACATTTGATTTTCCTTCACTTCAGGTGTACCCTTATCCCCACAGTCTCTAGGAATATTTTGCGATTAAGTACAATGAAATTATCATCACTTCGAGGCTTGCTTGGCCAGACATAATCCAGGTAAAACACATTTTTACAATGCAGCCAAGTATATGACTTACAGCTCTTATGATGGGATTCCTTTTGGTCTGTAAATTGATAGGCACAGCCAAGGGATTATGTAAATAATCAAGGGAATGAAATGCAATGCAGAGGGTGTAACTGGATCCCAGGCTGCAAAGCAAGGGACAGCATGTACCTGGCAGATAATAGACTGAAGAGAGGTGCCTGAAAATGGAAAAGCAGTTACTTTTTATAGTCCTACTCCTCATGGGGACCCACTCTACATAAACAATCTCCTCACACTTCTAATGCTTCGGTCAGAGTTTCTACATCATTCTGTGTTTTGCTGCCCACAGTGCCCTTGGAACAAACTTTAGGCTTCTGTATCGTGCTAATTAATTATCTAAGTGTGTTCTGTCTTCATAATAGATTTTAAAAAATCTATTATAAACCTAAGGCACAAAGAGAATTTCTTTCATCATGCCCTCGGGTCGTGATCAATATTTATTCATGCATTTAATAATTATTTATTGAGCATCTCTCCTCTGAGCCTTGCACTATACTAGCTTCTGGGGATACGATGCTGGTAAAACACAGTCCATGATACGCAAGTGGATGAGAGAGCTTCATAGACATCAAAGTATGGTAAATTCTATGGTCAGAAGACATTAGGTCCTAAAAGAGCCAAAAGAAGGGCCCTGACTCCAGTCTTCAGGGGTCTGGGAAGGTCTCCTAGAATAAAGCCATATCAAGGCTGAGACCTGAAACAGTAATTAACCAGGTGAAGAGAAAAATGGAAGATGGGCAAGAAAAACAAATGGACAGCTTTACAGATAGAGAATATAGCACATTCTAATTCACAGAGGCAAGAGAAATAACGCAGTAAGATAAATCTCAGTGGGGACTGGCAAGGAAGTGAAAGAGGTGTGGCTGGGGAGGTAAGCAAGGTTGACAACAAGAAGCAAATTTAATGCATCATGCTAAGGAGCTTAGATTTCATCACCCAGGGTGCAATGTCGAGCCACCCACTGAACAGGCTTTTGAAGGAAGGTGAAACCCAGATTTCTGTTTCAGAAAGATTTTGTCTGGTTCTGCGGAGAATGGATTAGAGGTCCCAAGACTGGCAGGATATTTAAAGTGAACAATTTTGAGGCAGCTCTGTCTGTCTGCACTTCTTGCTCCTTTCTGATAGGGAAATACTTTAAGGGCTAATTTGTCCATGTTTAATTGCTAGGGAGACTTTCTTTCAAATATATCAAAAACAGAACTTAGAAAACAATCCCAAAATCATATGGCAATCACTAGCTAAGGTCATTTGGTCCACTTCTACTTTAAAAACAAACTGATGTCCTGAAAGTCAAGAGCATTTACCTGTTATTTTTCTAATGTGTTGCAATCACAATGTCCCTTGGTGACCCATTCCAGTTTTTTCCTGCCCTGATAAATCACTCCAAAGCACTGTGCCTGGAATATCGTACATGCTCAATAACTATCTGATGAATGAATAAAGTATTATTTAAAATAATTTCCTCAAGACATAGTCAATTATTAATAGAGAAAAGCAATAGAATCCTAGCAGATTTCTGCACATATCTTAGCTTTAGCTTTCTCTTAATACAGCTAAAAAACTTTCCTTGGAAAACTCAGTAATATCAATAGTGTCCTATCCCTAAGCATTCAGACAGGGGGAGTCTTTAAAAGAAAAACTTTTTTCTTAACTTTGAACTTTAGCACCAATCATTATATAATGGCAAAGTCATAGTCTTTCTTAAGGCAAGGTTATATAGAAGAAAATGTTTCATAACTAAGTGATTAATCTTTGTTGTCATACGTTACTACTTTTATGCTATCAGTTCTTCTCCATCCCACGTCCCTCAAAATGCAGTGTCATTCCTGTGTTTCCTAATAGCAAAAATATTTATCTGCATATTTACTGTCCTCATAGCAAACACGTAAAAATCAAGAGGCTGTCTGAACCTTGGCTTTTAAACAAAGATTGTTTCAGGAAAAGTTTAAAGCTACTTAACACCAATTGTTTTAACAATACAGGTTGATGATTAATGACTTTATAAAATATCCCTACTCCAAGGCAGAGATATTTTTGTTTATTTGTGTTATATTTAATGGGAAAAAAAAAAACTTTAGTTGTTATTCCTTAAACATTTCTATGTAAAATAATTTAATTTTTGTAACGAAGGAAAAACCCATATTAATGTTTAATTTGATTTCTTAGATATGCAATTTGAGTCAGAGTCTTATTATCCATGGCAAATGATTACCTAAAGAGCAGTTATAAAGTATAAAGCACACATGGAATCACACATGCAAAACTGGACGGGGAGGTCCATTTAATCCAAAGTATTGTTTTAGTACTTGGGAACAGAGGATTTGAGCTCTCCAAGGTTTGGGAAGGCTGGAACTGGGGTCCCTGAACCCCTGACTTGAATCAGGACATTTCCACTTGATCCAGCATCCTAATTTTTTGTTACAGTTTTCCAGATTGGAGCTATTAATAGCTTGTGAAGTACAAAATGAAAAGTATTTGCAAGGAATATCTTTACATTTTAATCACCTACTGTTATCTATCTCTACGAAGGAAAGTTTTAGTTTATTATCTTCCTTTTTGCTTCCTACTTCAAGCAATTAGCTGAAACTTCACTAATGCCTGTGAACTTTATGTATCATTTTGCATTTCTCAGTAGGTACACATAGCTCAATTAATCCTCTTTGTTTTTAAAGATCTTCAGTATATTCCTTAAAGAAATCATTGATTAGCTTCCATAGATCTTAATGCAATATTGTTTCATTAGTTAGTAACTCCTGTGATGCATTAACCCAAGTTGTCTTTTCACCAATTTATTCAGGAATCACTTATTTTTCCTCTCAAAGCCATTGTCTTTGAAAAGGCTAACTTTTTTCAGAATAGGCTCAAGCAATATAATTTATGTTCTACAGTTTCCTAAAATAAAGAACCAAAGATACTCCAACAGATCTTCCAACATCAGAGAGGATCCCAGGGAAAAAATATATAAAGTATCACTATGAAGTGGGTAGCAGTAAAGAATTGAAAAGGATTTGCAATTCTGAGCCTGGGACTATTTCTAAGAAATCAAAATTTTGATGAGAATTCTCTTTTTAGAGCTCTCCTTTTGTAAGACTGGTAGACCCAATGGGTTGTTATCAAACCTTGGCCATGACAGATAGATTTAAAAGGATACTTGGGCAGAGTGCCCTGCTGAAAATGGAGCACATTCCTTCTTAGAAGTCTGTCCCTTTGGATGAATCCCTCTGCTTCTCTTTAAAGATTCTACTTTTAAGATGCCTATCCCCAAGACAGTTATTTCTCAGGGATAAATACTTTCAGCAACATTCAGTTTTTCAGCAAATATTTATTAAACTAATGCATTCTCTAATATGATATATCATATCTCATATTTAATGTATATAACATAATGCAATATCATATAGCATAGAGGTATAATTGAAAAAAGTTATAAATTATGAAATAAGACTGACCCTTTCTACATGCAGTACACTCTAATATAGTATATTCTACTGCATTTTTAAAATTTTATTTTTAAGGAAACTTAGATTACATAAATGTTACATAAAAAAATATAGAGGATTCCCATGTGCCCTGCTCCCTAGCCCTCTCACCTTTTCCCACATCAAAAACATCCTTCATTGGTGTGGTACATTTGCCACAATTGATGAACACATCTTGGAGCATTGCCACTAAGCATGGATTATAGTTTACATTGTAGTTTACACTCTCCCACATACAATTTTGTAAGTTATTAAAAGATATAAAATGGCCTGTATCTATCATTGCAAACTTCTCAATTAGAGGCAGAGTGGGCATCACCATCCCAGAATCCTCAGGATTGGGTAATGAACAATGGACTAGAGTAGACTTACTGTTATTCTACTGTAGACTTGTTGTGAGTCTAGCAATGAAAGAACTCTTATCATTGATGTGGAGGCAGTGGCCACTGGAGGTTCTGAGGGGAGAGATAGGGAAAAATAGGTGTAATTTGCATTTTCTTTTTCAGAATGTTGGTCTCAAACCACGAAATTGATATCATGACACTTTAGTTTGGCAATTAATTTAACCGATTATTTGACCTCTCATATAAAAATACTTTTTAAAGCCATATATATATATAAAAGTAAGTCATGTTAAAAATGTTCAACCCTTGTTAAAGATTTTGAGCTTTACCCTACAAATAACAGCAAACTGTTGAAGAGTTTTACATACAGGAATGGACTGATCTTTTTGGTGTTTTAGAAAAGATTATTCTGCCTGCACTGTGGAGCAAGCCTTGGAGGGGATGCAGGCATCAACCTTCTGTATAAGAGCCCGGAGTATCACAGAGCAGCTTTTCCTTGCTATGACTCAGCATAGATGTCCAGGTTGCAATTGGAGGGCAAGGATTTTAAGATGGTTATCTCCACTTGAGGTTGAGGTAGGAACTAAGAGAAGGAAACAAAGCAAGGGGGTTGTTAAATTAGTCCAGTCTTTTGGAGATGACATTTAGAAACTTTAAGGGCTTACTTACTTGTTAGCCATGTGTTCTTTGTTATCCAAATTTTAGTCGCTCACTCAATCATTGAGTATTTATTAAGCAATTACTGTGCTAAAAGTGTCAGGGCCTCAGAGAAATAAAGCTAATTCTTGGTTCTGAAAGAGATCTACACATCTTTCCCTGAAAGAAAACACATCTTGTGTTTTCTGTATTTGTTTCCCCTTTGCTCTTCTTATGTATTTACTAAAAATCTCTGAAAATCTAGCCTGGCTTAGTTGCACTGAGAGGAACCTCTGGTATAATATCAGGAAAAATCCTTCTTCCTCCCTCCATTTCCACCACCAGCAGCATGGGAAAGGAGAAACTTGGGAGAGCAAATCTCGAGCCACTTGTTTCAAAATGGACCTCCCTAAGGAGAATCCACTCCCAATAATAAATCTTTTGAGGTTCTGGATTTTGTTTTAACTAGAGAACTGGCATTCCCTTAATCCTACATCATAATCTTTTTTTATGCCTTTTCAAAACACATTAGGTTAACTATTAAGAAAATCGATTGTTTATCATGAAGAATGGAAAGATGAATGAAAGACCCTCTCCATTATTCATAAACATCTCCCTTAATGTACATAAGCTATCAGTGAGTAAGGCTGGCAACAGCTGAAAAGGGTTTACAAAATTCTAAAGGACATAAGATAAAGATCTGAGCAGTAACATAGAACAGAAGTAGAGTTATTCAAAGCATACTTTCCCCCAAACCCAGCACACACAATAACTCCCTCTGTGAGTAGCAGGCTTCGGTGGAAGATCAAAGAACTAACACTTGAGACTATATCAAGAAATCTAGTCATTAAAGAGCCAAAAATGGAGATCAGAATCTTCTTGCAGATTAACTCAGGATATGAAGCAGAAGAAAATGGGCAAAACATCTTTCCAGTGAAATGGAGAGGAAAAAAAGGAACAGCAAGCACTCTTCCATATAAATATAATTCAAAGTGGACCCCTGAAATATGAGGCATTAAAATATTGCATTTATTTGGGAACATACAGATCATTTTATCACTCACCTCTACCAAATGGCATAGTGTCTGATTATTTTTCCCACATTTCTGAAAATAATAAAACCACTATAGAAAATTCAAAGTGCTAAATGAAAAAAAAAGAATCTCTAAAAACTGTTCAATGTTCCTAATTTTCAGAATAAATTATCATGGCAGGGAACAGGGCTCAATAGCAAACCATTGTTGGCTTTCCCCTTGATCCAAATAATTGGTAAGCAGTGTTTTTATAGGTAGTTAGAAATAGCTAATGACTATTTCTTTATTACTCATCAAACTAATGAAATAAAACAGTAAAACTAGATGATCTCTAAGGCATATGTCCACCTTAAGATCTTTATGCCAAAATCTTTTGGAAGGATAAATCTATTTGTTTAGAAAACACACACACACACACACACACACAAATGAAGATTCTGTCTGTAAAGAACACACCTGGACCATGACATTCATTCCTAAAAGATGGCACTGCTAGATGGGTCTCTTGGACCCCTGAATATTATTCTTCTTGATGAATAATTTATTATGTTAAATAAAAGCTACACTTGGGCATATGACTACATATATCTCTTGACAAAGACCACGTCCTTAATCTGAGAAAAACGCAGTTTTCCCTAGATTTAATCTATTCACTAGGCTTTGACATTTTATTTCTTGCCTAATGACTCAGCATTACTTGGTTCCAGTACAGAATAAAAACTGATTTCCATAATTGCTGTTATATAACTCATAAAATTAAAGTCTACAAAGTTATCTTTTCCCATGGCATTCTATTAACCTTGCACCTTGCACATAAGGCCCTTGTGAGTGGTGTTTCTCAATACTTCACCTTGTGTACACACCTGAAGAACTACTTAAAGATGGCTGTTGTGAAGCTACCCACAAGAGCATTTTTGTGGTAAGTGTTGCTATTTGCACCAAAAACTCTAATTGAAGCCTGACTTGTAGACACTAGAACCTAGTAAGCACAAGTGAATTCCACGTGACTATGTTGTTTCGTGTGTGCACAGTGCCTCCTAGAATTCCGTGAGACCTAAGCCCTGGTCTCAAAGGGATAATCACCTCTTTGATAAGGATCCAAGGTGGCCAGAGGAACCTAGCACTGAGAAAGAAGCCACATCATAAAAAGCTTCTGAATGTGCTTAATCATAAGAGTTCCAGTCTTCCTAAAATGGTTGTCTTCTGTTCTCTAATAACAATTTTGCAGATATTCATGAGAGGGAAACATCATGAAAGAGATTAGAATGTTATTTCAAACATATTATTTCATGAACATATAATACCCTAGTTTGTCTAAAATGTGTGAGTCTTAAAGTGATCATTCACACATAAGAAGATAGAAATATAGAGTATTGGATGCAAGCCAGGGGCCCTAAGTCCCAGGAGGAAATACTTTTAATATATTGCATTATTCAGGCCTATAATCTCTTGGATTGTTATATAATGTTTCACTTCATTCTTTGGAAGTGCTTCCAAACCACAGAATGTTTTCAGCATTGCAAAGCAGTAGCTGTGCCAACATGCTTCTGCCACCCTGTTAAGCTACATTATTAGATAAGTTCCTTTAACACAAATTATTTCTTGAGAAACTAGGATCATTTGGTTGGAAATATCATACTTTCAATAACCATTTAACACAAAAAATCTGGGATCTGATTTCATGTATACATCCATTCAATCAACATGTATTTTTTCAGGCCTCTTCTGAGAGCCATGGTTAAGTGTAGTAGAGAATTAAAGGCAATTAAGAAATGATTCCTGTCCTCAAATTGCTCAAAGTCTAGGCTAGGAAACACACACAATCACAGTTATAAAATAGTATGATTTAGAATTATAAGCAAAGTGCCGTAACAACAGAGGAGTTAACAAGTGACTGGGTAGAGGCTAAGCTTGAAGAGGTCACATTTAAACTGGGAATTGAATGTACTTTTCAGCTGGTCAGAGAAGAGGGATTAAGGTTTTCATGGTAGAGGACAATATTAAATTATATAAATCTAAAAGAGTCCAGTATATTAAGAATGTTAAGGCAATGATGACTGTACGTGGGAATATGTTAGATAACAGGGAAGGTAGGATGAATACTTAGTCTGGTGTGTTCACGTGCCAGCTAACAGAGTTGAGCTTCATCCTGCAGGAAGTGGGGATTTTGACCAGGGAACTAGGGACACGATTATACCTTTATTTTAATAAAATAAAATAATTCTGATGGTTGTATGTAGTGAATATTTATTACTTTTCAGTCAGTTCAGCAACTCTTTATTTTTAATACCACCCCTTCCCTGCTTCTTGTGATTCTGGGGTTGGGGGTGGGGCTGGCAAACAGAGACCTCTACTTCCCCCCACGGCACTGAGCACATGACCAAGCTGGCTAACCAGACTGGTCCAGGAGTGCAACCTGGCCCAAGAAAACTTAATCTGGGCCTTTGGGAGTGAGTGATAGGCAGACTGGAGGAGAAGAGTATTAGGCTCTTTCTCTGGGAATTCTAGGTAAAAGTTCATGTAAGTGTGACTACTTGGCCATCTTTGTCACTATGTCCACAGAATCTGACACAAGAAGGTCAATACTGAAGAACGCAGACCTGAGGATGGAGAGAGAGTCCTGATGGCTTCATTTGAACTCTTGTATCCAGCAATGTTTAAAGCCAACTCTCTTCTTAATGCAGTTCTTTGATTCAATAAATTCTTTCTGTCTTTAATTTTTGTTTTGTTAGGATAGTTTGAGTTATGTTTCTGTGTTTGTAGCCAAAAATTTCTCACTAATACAGAAAATAAAAGTCAGATTAGAATGGAAGCAGAGCGGAAATAAAGAAATGTGGATGGGTATAATAAGAGCCTTAACTAAGGCTATGGCTAAAGAAGAAAGGATATATCCAAAATATATGAATCCTGAATTAAAGGACACCATTAGATATGTGAGGAGGAGGAGAGGGAGAACAATGGGTCATGAATGTTATATATAAAAGATACTCCATAACACCTAGGCAATTGAAAAGGATATGTTCTTAACTAAAAAGGAATGAAGAAGTAGGATAGCCTTTTGTTCCCCTTGGGGTTCAATCTAAGGAAACCTACATGGTTTATTGCACCCTGGTGAAGAGCCAATGTGACAGAACAGAGTCTCCACATCTCTTACTTACTCCAGGAGGTGGGTTCCAATATTGGGTAATTAGCTCACGTAGCACTTGATGCCCCTTCATCTAAAAGTTGAACACTATCAGATGTGAAGTGCCTGCTAAACTTAGTGCCCACAAAAGGATGAGGATGACTCATTGTGCTCTGTTTCCAAGCCTGCCACTGCTGTGAATGGGATAGAAACTTAAACCTTCATCTTTGAAGCCAGTCTTTGCAGGTAACTCCAAGCACAGCAGTAATTCAATCTTCAGTTCCCAGAGGTATAAGTGATGGTGGTTTCAGAGAGATGATGCTACATCTGTGCCAAAATGTAGCTGGAAAAGTATTTCATTGCCTCTATTGAAAAGCTCAAGATTAATCTTGGGTGATTTGTCCAGTACGATGGAATAAAAAAAAAAGTCAGGTGGGGACTCAAAATGTATATTGGTTCTTTTCATTGAAATCTGCATAAAGATACTAAGACGTTAATATAAAGGTATGAGCAACAGACCTATTCATCATGAAACAAGCAATAAATAGACTCAAAGAAACTTATTTAGCTTCTTGGGCAAAGAAATAATTCCAAATTAAAATAAAGCTAAAGTATCAATCCATTGCCAATAATTTGGAGGCAAGAAATTAAAATATTAAAATGAAATTACCATTTTGGGATTGAATATGATAGCAGGTACTAAAAACAATAATTTATTATTATTTTTATACAATATTCCTATTCCTGGGGTTTTATCCTTAAGATACTATTCAGCAGAGAATAGCTATATGCACAGAGTTGTTTATTATATTATTCTTTATAATATCAAACATACTGGAAAAAATTAATTGACCAACAATTGGAAAATGGATAAACAAAAATGCTGAAAAAATGTATTTAGGTATAAATGTTATAGTAATAAAAAATTATGAAAAAATAAAAAAGTAGTTATGATAACTTTTTTGAAGTAAAGAGCAGTATATTAAATTGTATATATACTGTGTGAACTAAACGTGTTCACTTGGACAAAGACTAAGTTGGTTCAAATAAAGAAAACATACACAAAGCAATTATATGTATTGAAAATTAATTTATAACTGAGAATGAAAAGAGGGACAAAGAGGAACTATTCAATCAACAACGGTAGAACAACAAAAAAGACAAAATCAATTCCGGGTAGATTAAAAACATAAATGTGAAAGATAAAACTGTTAAACTTTTAAAACATAACCTAGGAGAAAGTTTTTTCTGGCCTCAGCATAAGTAATGACCCTTTAAACAAGATATAAAAAGCATTTACTGTAAAAGAGATACAACTGACCTCATAAAAATAAGGAACTTCTGTTCATCAAAAGATACCCTAAGAGAGTAAAAAGAGAAGTCACAAATTGGGAGGAGATATTTGTAAACATAGAGCTAACAAAGAATTCGTATCCAGACTATATAAAGAATTGAAATATGGGCAAGTCACGAACAGATATTTTACAGATGAAGGGGGAAAGAGAATGCAGAGGAGGTGCTGAGTGTACTTAGTCCAGGACTAAGATGTGGCACATATAACTTCTGAAAACATGTGCTAAGCAGTCATAGCCAGCCTCAATTCTTTTACCATGGCAGACACGATAATAGATTTTGATGGACAAGTAGCACTCTTCCCTTCACACAGAGTAATACCTTTCTATCTAGCAAAGGATCACCAGCCCAAACCACACGAAGCAGAGATGTAAAGAAGATGATTCCAAATGGGGGATGATAAGGTAACCGATAAATGATAATTCCTTGAAAGAAAGGGCCATAAAATTCTTCAGAGAGTCCTATATACATTTCACTAAAGGGTGAGAGTAGGAGAAGTAATATTTTTCCAGTCACTAAAACATCTATATACTCAACTATCTGGAATATGAGAACAAAGTTGGCAGAATGATAATGCAGTCACAGAAGAAATTGACCTCAACATAAGAGAAAAAAGAAGAACTGGCATTTCAAAAATGCCACAAATTAAGAACATCAGCAAGGTGATGTGGTCATGGACTCCATGACTCTCAAGGCAAATAACATAAAGTTTTGCAGAAAATCCCCTTTTATATTAACCAAAAAAACCCCCACCAAGTCTCTTGTTGCTTAACCAAATTCACCACAGTTTGGTAAATGGAAAACTATGGTGCTAATGACTTTCTGAAAATTCTTTGACCAAGTATGCTGGTTGGGGATCCTGGCTTTCACCTATAAGGTGAATAGTCTTCTTGTGCCAATTCAGGTCATGCCATCACTCAGGAACTCTGGAAGCAATTAGCCATTAGCTGTTTAGAGGATAGATACTGGATGGTTTACACCCAAATCTGGATACTTCTCTGACATCAATGTCATTAATCTACAAATATTAAATAAAATCATAGAAAATTCTACTATATGAAGACCACTTCCCTCTATACCGCATTTGATACAAAGGAGAGTGAGACAGACCATTCCCTCAATGTATAAGCTGCCAGAGGGTGAGCAAAGGTATTTATGGGACTTAGATTAAGAGATGCATCATGACAGAATGACAAATTTCTATGAGTGGTGGTGAGCCAAAGAGGCAGAGACTAAACTGATTTGGAATGGTGGATGTGACAGTTTGAGATTATTTATGAATTCTGTAGGTGTGGCAGTTTGAGATTATTTATGAATTCTAAAAAGAGAGATTATGTTTGTAAACTGGTCTGTTCCTCTGGGCATGATACCCTTTGACTGTATTAGATTCAGCTGAGATGTCTTTGATTAAATTATGTTAAGATTAGGGCTTTGATTCAACCATGTAAGTAGTAGGGTGTAACTCAGTTTAAGTCCCTGCCCCCTTGATGGGCTGATATAAATGGGCAGTCACTCAAAAAGACATACAGAAGAAGATACAGAAAAAGAAGAGAGAACTTTATCAGTTTTGATCCTGGAGCCCCAGGGAGAGATGAGCCATTTGCCTGCCTGACAGTTTTCAGCTGAACTTGTGAAGAAACAAGAGCAGCTGAAAAGCCCTGAGGGACAAGCCCTATGCCGGCCTACAGCTGAGATCAGATGAAGGTGGGTCCACGGAGCCCTAAGAGAAGAAAGAAGGAAAGACCAGGAGAGATTACCTGCCATCTTGCTTCAACACGTAGCAACTGACTTGGGTGAGAAATACACCTTGAGTTGGACTGTTTAGGGCCTTATAACTGTAAGTTTTTACCCCAAATAAATACACTTAATAAAAACTAACAGATTTCTGGTACTTTGCATCAGCACCTCTTTGGATGACTAATACAGTGGGAGGGGTTAAGAAGACATTAGAACTTTGAGGATATTGTTTACTTCAATGAACTATAGGTTTTTCATCTGTACAACGGAGAAAATGAGAGTATTTTCAACCTAGATTGAAAACTTAGAGAAGATTGGGACTCATAGAATTGGAAGTAACTCTCAATTGTCATTGTTGCTGTTTTTGTTTTGATTAATGCAATTCTTTGAAACTTTGATTTTGAATAATGAACAGAATTCCAATAGTTGAAAATGTTGGAGAATAGAATTTCAGGCAGAAGAAATAGAATCATCAGCTGCTTGGTATTTCATTGGTATTAATTCAGAATGAAACAGGCTAGATGGATTTAGTATGGATTTACTGGATGAAATGCTTTTCCTAAGCCAGATGCCTAACGGGATTCTGAAGGACCAATGTTTTATGACCTTGGTTCTATATTTACAAAGAATGATTTCATTTACCCAACTCTATGAATTTCTTATTTTACACTTTGGTTGGAGAACTGCCCCAGCCTTTTTCCCTATGCCGACTGGGATAAAAGAATCTGTCCACACACATTATCAATGATAGCCCAGATTTGGAGGCACATATAAACCATTTCTATATGGTCAGCCTTCAGACTGACTCAAATGGTAGTAGAAATAAGAATGGTTGCATGATGTAAATTTCAATTTCCGTGAAGTGGTTTACTTAGGTCATGTGGTAGAGAGTCAATAACACTTTATTCTATGAAACAGAGGGGAATCTATGTACACAGGTGATTCTTAAAATCCAAAGAAACTATTTTCAACAGTAGCTGGGTCATTCTTGAAATTTAGTAGTTGGGAGGGACCGAATTGGAGTCCTAACTTCATATTTGAAAAATAAAAATTGTCATGGAAGACCAACTAGTTAATGCATGATGAACTTCCCAGAATCCTTCAGGACTTTAAACTGATGAAGTCCATCATCTGAAGAAACAACTTGGTCTAACCTGCAGATAATAGTAGGAGATTATATTTACCTGTGGAGTTAATGACCTGTCTATTTATGAAATTGTTATTCAGACAAGAATATGATGAGGGGAGATGTGCCATTGTTTTTTTGGAAAGAAGAGTTATATCCTGGAAGAATCACCTCCCAGTGGTTTAGAAGGAGGCTTTGAAATCTGGGTCCAGGGAAAACCATGATACTATCTCCTGAAGGAAATAATTTCCTATGTTCACACACCATTTGTTTTAAAATGCTTAAACTTCATATTCTAAATTGCTATTCTATGCTTTAAAGCTATGGTAGTCTGACTTCAGAGGGCAATAAATTCCTGATTCCCAAGATGTTGTGCAAACCTTTTCCAAAACTAATGAGGACTGCTTACTAAAGAAGTTGGATTAATACTTATTTTTGTTTTATTTTTGAAGGAAGGGAAACATGAGAGAAATCATTCTTTATCCATCAGAAAATGATCAGCAACAAGAAAAATATATGAAAATTACCCTTTGAGAATATTCTTGAAGTGCTATCCAATACATGCTAATCATTATTTATGTTATCACAATGTCTAAAAATTGAGACTAAAACAATAGGAAATGGGAGCAAAACATTTTAAATGATGTGAAACTCATATTTCCCCAGGGTATCCACTCCAGGGGTCAGTTTGAAAATAATAATAATAAAAAAAACTATGTGTCTCAGGTTTTTAATGTCTACCGCATTGTAAAATATACAGCCCCCATCAAGGAATTATCCATTTTTCTAGGGAATCTTTGCATTGTCACATACAGGGTCATGAATGAGTCTCTATCTGCTTCTCCTTTCTTGATTCATTCTATTTAGTGAGGGTTCTTACCAGAGCTTTTGCAGCTCATAAGGTCATCTGGAAGCACTTTACTGCTGCCATTAATAACTTAAGAAAGATAATATTTGAGCCAAGAGCACAGCCTCTTCCTTCATGGTCACTAAGCTGCCAGTACCATCCCCCCTGCTGCCTGGCTGATGCTACCCTGCTGGGGCCCTGTACAGCTCTAGTGGCCTACTGAGCCAAAGGTAGTATAGAGGCTGGGTTCATTAATGTCCCTAAGCCACTGTAGGGAGAATATGTCCCTTCCTTTCTGCCTTTCCTTTTATAATGTAGGTAACAGAGATAAACGTTGTACCCCTGGAATTTCTCAGTGAATATGTGGGAGGCAAGGGGGTTGAAAATGACTTTTTCATTAATAATGTCAGCTTACTCTGCTTGTATCATTGTAATTAGAGACCATATTTGGGGGAGGGGCGGTGCTGGGTTAAGAACAAATTTTAATGGAAGATGGCAAGTTGTGATCAGATTCACCTCATCTCTAATGATGAAAGCATTACTATAGGGCCAAGTTTACTTGTCTGGTGCTACCTTCAGTTAAAGAGAGTTATTAGGGAGTGGATGTAGCTCAGTGGTTGAGGGTCGGCTTCCCATGCATGAGGTCCCAGGTTCAATCCTCAGTACCTCCTTAAAATAAAAAAAAATAAATAGAGTTAGAGTAGGAAACTCTAGCTACTCCTTTCAAAATATTCCTGATGGACCAGACACTTCTTGAAGACATATCCAAATACATTTGTATACTAGTAGATTTTAGCTTGAGTTTAGGTTCAACCTGGAACTCAAAGTACAAGTAAAAAACTTAGTACTAGAGCAATAACTGATTAAGAAGATTTTGTAATTTTAATATAAATTGACCAAATGTTTCTGTCAAAAGGAAAAGCTCAAAGCAGAAAGGAAACAGCCCCAAATCAGGAAAGATGTTTCTAAACACATGCACCTTTATGCATGCAAGTAAAAATTAAGCAAAAAACCCTAAAACGTAAAAAGAAAATTTTGATATTGATTGCCATTCATAAAAGCCTTACAAATATATGCACAAATTAAAAATGAATAAGCTGGGAAACGGATGTGGTGTCTGTCTACCATATGGAGGGACCAGGGTTCGATCCCTGGGACCTCCCGGGGGAAAAAAAAAAAAAAAA
>JAQZBX010010931.1:0-24583 GCA_029593785.1 Cabassous unicinctus | reverse complement strand
TATCAAATGCATACTTGGCCCAAGAAGAAAGCCAGAGAAATCCTCAGAAGCCAAAACAACAAAAAGGAAACTAAAATTTGGGAGGTGAATAAAATATTCCTGCCCTTGAGAATTTGCAGTCTCAGTTGCCAAGGGGTTTAGTAGCCAAGTAGGGAGAGCAGTCAAGAACACATAAAGGAGAATGGGGAGAAGGAACTGTGACCCACATCTTTGAGTGGCTTTACTCTCACTAAAGAATGCAATAAAAAATATGTCCTCTGAGTCACTGGTATGGGAAAGCAACAACATGGTCATAGTTCCTTAGCCTGGGATGTGGGTGGAAAAACAAATTCTTCCTTCCCAAAGATTTCATAAACACAGGCTTGTACTCACTGTCAGTGTTGACTAAAGGAATTCCAGCCCTTATGCTTGAAACTACAGTCCCTCCCCAATGCTAATGAAAGAAATATCAGAAAGATAAGAAGAATAAAATGTTCCTTCTTCCCCTACAGATAAGCATGGGGACATAGAAAGAGATATAATTTCATGTCTTAAATTTAATTCTGATAAAGTGAATTGAGGGCATTTCTATAAACATCTTAATATGATTCTCCTTTCTAATGTGGTGATTTGTATAAAAGTCCATAATTCAGCTCTGTTTCCTAAAATGTTTCTGTAAGTGTTATTTACACAAATGAGCTTTTTAGGACATTCAGTGTTTCAAGATTTTTGTTCTGTTTTGTGAAATGTATGCCTTCCTGTTGTGATAGAATTGAATCCTCAAAAAGACATGTTTAAGTCCTAACCCCCAGTTCTATGAATGTGAACTTATTTGTAAATAGGATCTTTGAAGATGCTTGTATTAGTTAGCCAAAGGGGTGCTGATGCAAAATACCAGAAATCTGTTGGCCTTTATAAAGGGTATTTATTTGGGGTAGAAGCTTATAGTTACCAGGCCTTAAAACATAAGATACTTCCCTCACCAAAGTCTGTTGCCACAGGTTGGAGCAAGATGGCGGAGGACATCTGCAAGAGTTCAGGCTTCCTCTTCCTCGTAAGGCTCCATGGTCCCAGCTTCTTCCAATATAAGCCTCATCTCTCTCCCAGTCCTCATTTCTCTCTGGGTTCAGCTGTTCTGTTCTCTCCACAATGTCAGCTGTAGGCTATCAGGCTTTCTATCTTCGCGGGGCCTCTGCTGTGTCTATGGAGCTGTCTCTATTTCTCTGTGTTCGTCTCCTCTGTGCTTAATTCCCAGGTCTTCAGCATGAAAAACTCTAACCTCCCTTCTCTGCGGTGTAGTTTTTCTGTGAGTCCCAGCCCACCAAGGAGGCAAAGACTCAATGTCCTACTAATGTGGCCCAATCAAAGCCTTAATCGTTATTTAATCAAGTAAAAGTGAAACCTCTGAATCCAATCCAATCCAAAATGCCCAGAGGAACATAATCCAGTTCACAAACATAATCCAATATTTGTTTTTGGAATTCATAAACAATATCAAACTGCTACAATGTTATTAGTTAACATGAGGCCAAACTGGAATAGGATAGGTGCTAATCCAATATGACTTGGTGTCCTTACAAGGAAAGGAAATTTTAGTACAGGCAGACAGACAGAAGACACCATATGATGGAGACAGAGATTCTTATGCCACAAGCTAAAGAACACCATGGATTTCTGGAAAGCCACTGCCAGAACCCTGCAGATTTCACAGGAAGTATGACCCTGCCAGCACCTTGATTCAGACTTCTAGCCTCCAGAAAGGGAAGACAATAGATTTCTGCTGTTTTAAGCCACCAAGTTTGCTAGGATTTGTTACAGCAGCCTTGAAACTAAAACACCCTCCTTCCCCCAGAAATGAACTTCAATTTGTTTTGCCCAAGTAATAGTATTTAACCTGACAAATTATTCTGACATTCCATTGTTAGTCCAGAAGGAGAATTTAAGATTTTCTTCTTTATAATTTATGCATGAAGATAAAATACTACATTCCATGGACCTGGTGAATTCTATGTTAAACTATGATTTGAATGATTTGAGAATATTGGTCTTATTTAAATGAACACAAGGCACTATAAAAAAAGACCATGATAATTTTGAAAGAATTGAACAAATGTTTCAAAATAAGAAACAGTCATTGAAATAAAAAACTCAATAGATGTTTTATAGTTGAATAGACAATTGGTAAACCAAAGTATAAATTTAAAGAAATTATCTATGATGTAGCATAGTAAGATAAAGAGATGGGATTTATGAAACAGATATTCAAGAACACAGATGTTAGAGTGAGAAAGTCTAAAATATGTCTAAAAGGAGCTTAGAAAGGCATCCAAAGAAATAAAGACTGAGAAACCTCTAGAATTAATGAGGGTGAGGAAACCCAGAATCAGGAATAAAAATGAATAACAAAAAGGATACAAATAAAATCTATATTTAGAAATATAGTAAAAATGGCAATATCATAAAAAAACAAATAGCGAGAACAGGGTACTTATAAATGACTGAAAGAAAAAATAAACTGCCAAAAGATAATTTAATCTAACTTTTCAGTCAAGAAAATTTCAGAAAACAAAAACTCTGAGAAGGTTTTCTCAATTTCTGATTCTGATGATGAGGGAATAACTAATTTGGAATAAAGCCTCCATTGGAGAACAACTAGAGTATCTGTACAAGACGTTTATTTAAAACAAATCTCTTGAAGACATAAAATTGCTAACCCCATCGTGTAGCACTACCAGGCCAGATTCTGAGCAAGATGGAGGTCCTGTGAAGGAAGCCTATTGTTTGGGCTCCCTTTATGTTGGAGACATTTTTTTTATTACAGAGGGTATGCCTGAACATCTGAGAGGTTGTGCTTCACATTTGACAACTCTGTGGTACTTAGCCTAGTGCAGCCAAAGAAGGGGAAGATAATCCTGTTGAAAGCCCCTTACTTTAATCCCAGAATATTAGGACCCATTCCAGTCTTGGAGAGCTGGCGTTACCAGGAAATTTGCATTAGAAAATGAACATACTCTTTGGAAAAAGATAACGTTATTATAGGTCTCTAATTATTTCCACAAACAAATGTTTATATCCAATGCCTAGCACATAATATGTAGCAGAATCAAAAGAAGAAAATGTGATATGAACAAAAGCCAGAAGAAACAACAGATGATAAGAAGAGAATTACAGATGCTTAGAATATTGGAATTATCAGACACAGACTTTAATATATCTACATTGAAAAGACAAAATTGAAAATGTCAAAGGAGAACTAGAAAATATAAAAATGATTAACAAGGAAATTTTGAACTAAACATTATATCAAGAACTAACTGGATGAATTATTTAATAGTCAATTATACACAGATGAAGTAAGAATTAGTAAATTGGTTAGGGTAGAAGAAAATTTCCATAATAAGGCATAGAGAGAACAAATAATGAAAAATGTGAAAAAGAGGGTAAATGACTAGAGGATACAGTGGCAAGGTATAATAAAACATAACTAGAATAAAGGTAATATCTGAAGACTTTTCCAAACTTACCATAGATAAAAAGTCTCAGGTTTAAAAAGCAGGCTTAATCAGAAGAAACCTAATCAGAGAGACATCTTAGCAAAGTTAAACAACAAGAAAAGATAAAGAGAAGAAATCATTTTTAAAAGCAAAGAAAAAGTCCTATTTCTTTCAAATGAACAACCATTCAATTACAGCTGATGGCAGAGCAACAAAACAAAGCTAGTTAACACTGGTATGGTATGTTCAAAGTGCTGAAAGAAAATAACTGCCAATCTGGAATTGCTTACCCAGCTAAAATATCCTACAAGAATGAAGGTATCCAATATTGAGAATGACATCATCATCATGGTGACATAAGACATCCCCTGGAAAAGTCTCCCCTTGTAATCAACTAATAAAAAGGACAAATCCCACTTGCTTGGAACTCTGGAGTGTGATAGAGACTAAAGAAGGATTCCACAAATGCTGAATCAAAGAAAAAGAAAAGATAGGTAGGAGATTTACATCCCAGACCCAAGAGTCTGGACCTTTCCCCCTCACTCAGTCCCACACAGCTTAAGAGTCACACAGAGGCAGCACAGCCTGTGTCACTCCTCATTGATGCAGAACATAGAGCCACTCACAGCAGTGAGTTAGAACCCCACACATATCCAAGCACAGGGACCCAAGTCCGCAGAGACCCAGGGTGGAACACAATTGGCTGAGAAGTGCCATATACAAAAGTGGCCCCAGGGAAAAAAAAGAAATCATGGAAGAACTGTTGGCAAGAGCTGCACAAACTCAATTCCATCTATTTGCTAGACCACTTAAATGCAAAATGGACTTTTCTGGATTGACCATGTCTGACTACCTGGGGTGGGATAAACTAATGGGGAAGAAACAAGAGGCAGAAAAGCCTCACAGAAAAAAAAAAAAGTGGGGGGTGTGAAGAAGGGGATTTGAACAATTGTAAGTCAGGACAACTCCCAGAGCAGAAAAATATAATGAAATGGGGGCACTGAGTGAGGGAGAGAATTTAAACAAATCCTAGGAGCTTGGAAAAAAAATTCTGCAGAAAAACCAAATAGAATAGATCAAGATTTTCAGAAAAGGAACAGAGGAAAGGAAGCTTTCTCCTGGAGGTAAAACACTTGCATTTAAATAGGCAATCTTAAAAATTGTACTACATATCCATGGCAAGAATCAGGTGCAGAAGAGCTGAGAAAATCTGAACAGTTGAACACATCTACTCTAAAGGTCCAAAATAAGTTGGAACAAGCATCAAAGAAGAGCCTTAACACAAAGACAATTAGCAATAAAACCCTAGGCAAGGGAGAAACTGACCTTCAGAGTTAACATATCAAAATAATCAGATGCCCAGACATAAGCAAAAAATTGCAAGCCATACCAAGAAACAAGAAGATACGGCTCAGTCAAGGGAACAAACTACAATTTCAAAGGAGACACAGAATTTGGAACAACTAATCAAAGAAGTTCAAACATCCCCCAAATCAATTCAAGGAGATGAAGGAAAATATGAATAGAAACATACCAAAATAGTGAGTGTAGAGCTAAAGGATATTAAGAAGACAATGTGTAAGCATAAAGAAGAATTCAAAAGTTTAAAAAGAAGCATATAGAAATTATGGGATGTAAAATCATAATAATAGAGAATAAAAACACACTAGAGGCAGACAAAAGCAGATTTAAACAAGCAGAGGAAAGGATTCAAGAACTAGAAGACAGATCAAAATCATATAATCAGAAGAACAGATAGAGAAGAGAACAGAAAAAATTGATCAGTGTCTCAGGGCCTTGAGTGACAGCAAGACGTGCACAAACATATGCATCATGGGTGACCTAGAAGGAGAAGAGAAGGAAAAATGGGCAGAAAGAATATTTGAGATTTCCCAACTCTTATGAAAGACATAAATATATACATCCAAGAAGCACAATGTATTACAAACAGAATAAACCCTAATAGATCTACTCTGAGACACATACTTATCAGAATGTCAAATGCCAAAGAGAAAGAGAATTCTGAAAGCAGCAAGAGAAAAGTGATTCATAAGACAAAATGCTGATTTCTTATCAGAAAATGAAGATGAGAAGGCAGTGGTATTATATATTTAAGGTACTGAAAGGGAAAACTGCCAGCCAAAAATTCTTTATCTGGAAATACTGTCATTCAAAAATGAGGAAGAGTTTAAAATAGTCACAAATAAACAGAAACTGAGAGAGTTTTATCAATAGAAGACCTCCTCTACAAGAATTGCTAAAGGGAAGCCTTCAGGTTGAAAAGAAAAGACAGGAGATATTGGCTTGGAGTAGTGTGAAGAAGTGAAGATCTTCAGTAAAGGTAACTAAAAGGGTAAATGCAAATCTCAAGAGTACTATATACTCAATATATAACTCTACCCTTTAATTCCTATAAGAGTTGGAATATAACTGAACAAGAAAATGTCATATTTCTTGACAGTGGACATGTAAAATATAAAGAGGTAATATGGGATGAAAATAACATAAAGAGGGGAAATGGAGGGATATGGGAGCAGAGAAAAGGCATGCTGTTGGAGTTAAGTTGGTATCTTTTCAAATTAGTATGATATAGACATAGGTTGTGTAATACAAACCCCAGTGTAACCACATAGAATGTATTTTAAAAATATACAGTAAGAGAAATGAGAAAGAGATCAGTTACATACATGACAAAAAATCAACTATACCAAAAAAGAAGCTGCAAATAATGAAAAGAAAGACAAAAAAATATGACATATAAAAACCAAAGGGCAAAGTGGCTGAAGTAAGTACTGTCTTTACAGTAATAACACTGAATGTTAATGGATGAAACTACCCAATCAAAAGACACAGATGGGCAGAATGGATAAAAAAAAAGTAGGCTCCAACTATATGCTGTTTATAAAAGACTCACCTTAGACCCAAAGATACTAACAGGTCAAAAGTGAAAGAATGGAAAAAGAAAATCCATGCAAATGGAAACCAAAAAAAATCTGAGGTAGCATTTCTAACATTGGACAAAACAGACTAAGACAAAAGTTGTTAAAAGAGACAAAGAAGGACACTATATATTAATAAAACAGTCAATCCACCAAGAAGAAACAACAATCATAAATATTTATGTACTAACTACAGTGCCCCAAAACACATGAGGCAAACAAGGGCACAACTCAAGTGAGAAATAGACACTTCTAAACTAATAGTTGGAGATTTCAAAACACCACTCTCATCAATAGATAGAACATCTAGACAGAAGACAGAAAAGAAAACACAGAGGACAACTCCTCAAGGCGGCTGCGGGTAGGGCGCGGCTGGGTAGTGTCTGAGCTGAGAAGCTGGCGGGCGTGTGCAGAGCCCCGGTCTGGCCTCCGCGTGCCCCCAGGCTCCGCGACCCTAATGCTGCGTGGGTGCTCAGCCTGCTCCCGCCCGGACGATGGTGAAATATCTCCTGGGCCAGAGCATGCTCCGGAGTTCCTGGGGCCAAGTGTTCGCCGTCTTCTGGCAGCAGTACCCGAATCCCTATAGCAAGCATGTCTTGACGGAAGACATAGTACACCGGGACGTGACCACTGACCAGAAGCTACTGTCCCGGTGACTCCTGACCAAGACCATTAGGATGCCCCGCTGGGCAGAGGGACTGTTTCCCGCCAATGTCGCTCACTCGGTGTACATCCTGGAGGATTCTATTGTGGACCCACAGAATCAGACCATGACCACCTTCACCTGGAACAATCAGCCACGCCCGGCTGATGGTGGTGGAGGAACGATGTGTTTACTGTGTGAACTCTGATAACAGTGGCTGGACCGAAATCCGCCAGGAAGCCTGGGTCTCCTCCAGCTTATTTGGCGTCTCCAGAGCTGTCCAGGAATTTGGTCTGGCACGGTTTAAAAGCAACGTGACCAAGACTATGAAGGTTTTGAATACATCTTGGCTAAGCTGCAAGGTGAGGCCCCTTCCAAAACACTTGTTGAGACAGCCAAGGAAGCCAAGGAGAAGGCAAAGGAGACGGCACTGGCAGCTACAGAGAAGGCCAAGGACCTTGCCAACAAGGCAGCCACCAAGCAGCAGCAGCAGCAGCAGCAGCAGCAGCAGCAGCAGCAGTTGGTGTAGCCAGCCCCAGCCCTGTCACAGCCTGGGCCCTCCCCACACCACCACAGCACGCCAGAGAAGCCAGCTCAGATCTCTCCATCCTTTCCCCATTGTACTTTATTATTAAAAACAACTTCCAGCCCCAACTGTCTGGG
This sequence comes from Cabassous unicinctus, assembly GCA_029593785.1. Taxonomy (NCBI): domain Eukaryota; kingdom Metazoa; phylum Chordata; class Mammalia; order Cingulata; family Chlamyphoridae; genus Cabassous; species Cabassous unicinctus. The sequence continues at coordinate 16,865 of JAQZBX010010931.1, read as the reverse complement.
TGGTGGGTTGGGGTGGGTGTCCTGTCAGGCATCTACTGTACCCCAGGCCCATTATCCACACCTGAGCTGGGCCCGCTTATTCCCCCAATGGGCAGCTGAGGACACTGAGGCGCAGGGAGGTGCGGTGACTTGCCCGGGGTCACAGTGTGTGGGGCGAAGCACCAATAACTGCTAGACTGTAAGCTCCACGAGGGCAGGGATCATGACCTTGCTCTCTGATGTGTCTCAAGTACCTGGAACAATATCTAGCACATCATAGGCACTCAATAAATATTTGTTGGATTCAAAAAAAAAAAAAAAGGAAACACAGAACTTGAATAATATGATAAATGAACAAGGCCTAAGTGACATATACAGAATATTGCACACCAAAACATCAGGATATAAATTCATATCAAATGCACATGGATCATTCTCCAGGATAGACCATATTTTGGGTCACAAAGCAAGTCTTAATACATTTTAAAAGATTGTCATTATACAAAGAATCTACTTTGATCACAGTGGAATGAAGTTAGAAATCAATAACAGGCAGAGAACTAGAAAATCAGCCAACATATGGAAGTCAAATAACAAACTCTTAAACAATCAATGGGTCAAAGAAGAAATTACAAGGGAAATCAGTAAATATCTTGAGGAGAATAAAAATGAAAACACAACATATCAGAACTTGGATGCCTTGAAGGCAGTGCTGAAAGACAAATTTATAGCCCTAAATGCATACATTAAAAAAGAAGAGAGAGGGGGTGCAGATGTGGCTCAAATGGTTGGGCGTCCCTCTCCCATATGGAGGAACCTGGGTTCGAACCCCAGAACCTCCCAGTAAAAAAAAAAGAAGAAGAAAGAGCTAAAATAAAAAATAGAACTGCACACCTGGAGGAACAAGAAAAAGAAAAACAAACTAAGCCCAAAGCAAGCAAAAAGAAAGAAATAACAATGATTAGAGAAGAAATAAATGAAATAGAGTATAAAAATATAATAGAGAGCATTAACAAAATCAAAACTTGTTTCTTTGAAGAGATAAATAAAATTGACTGATAAAGAAAAAAAGGGAGAAGATTCAAATAATAAAATCAGAGATGAGAAGGGGGGCATTACTACTGACTCCACAGAAATAAAAATGATCATAATAGGACACTATGAACAAATGTATGCTAACAAATTAGACAACCTAGATGAAATGGACAAATTCCTAGAAACATGTGCACAACCTACTCTGACTCTAGGAGAAGTAGAAGATCTCACCAGACAGTGACAAGTAAAGAGATTGAATCAGTTATTAAAAATCTCCCAACAAAGAAAAGCCCAGGACGAGATGGCTTCACAGATGACTTCTACCAAATATTCCAAGCAGAATTAATACCAATCTTACTAAAACTCTTCCAGAAAATTAAAGAGGAGGAAATACTACCTAATTCATTCTATGAGGCCAAAATCACCCTAATACAAATGCCAGGTAAAGGTATTACAAGACAGGAAAAAAATTACAGACTAATCTCTCTAATGAATATACATAAAAAAAAATCCTCACAACATACTAGCAAATCAAATCCAACAGTACTTTAAAAGAATTATATACCATGGTTAAGTGTGATTTATCCCAGGTATGCAAAGGTGGTTCAGCTCAAGAAAATCAGTTGATGTAGTAAACCACATTAACAAAAGGAAAGGGAAAAACTACATGATTACCTCAAATGATGCAAAAAATCATTTGACAAAATCCAGAATGCTTTCTTGATAAAAACACTTAGAAAAATAGAAATAGAAGAAAACTTCCTTAACATGATAAAAGGCATACATGAAAAACCCACTGCTAACTTCATACTGAATGGTGAAAGATTGAAGGCTTTCCCTGCAAAATCTGGAACAAGGAAAGGATGCCCACTGTCACCACTATTATTCAGCGTTGTTCTGGAACTTCTACCCAGAGCAATTAGGCAAGAAAAAAAAATAAGAAGGCATCCAAATTGGAAAGAAGGAAGTCAGATTTTCATTTTTTGCAGATGACATGATCCTATATATAGAAAGTCCCCAAAAATCTACAACAAAGCTACTAGAGCTAGTAAACATAGACAGCAAAGTGGAGGGGTACAAAATCAACACTCAAAAATCAGTACAGTTTCTATACACTAGTAAGGAGCAATATGAGGAAGAAATTTTAAAAAAAGATTCCATTTACAATAGCACCTAAAAGAATAAAATACCTTGGAACAAATTTAACCAAGTATGTAAATGACATACCCAGAAAACTGTAAAACTTTGCTAAAAGAAATCAAAGAAGATCTAAACAAATGGTAGGACATTCCATGCTAATGGATTAGAAGACTAAATATTGTTAAGATGTCAATTCTACCTAAAATGATTTACAAATTCAGTCCAACCCCTATCAAAATTCCAACAGCCTTCTTTGCAGAAAAGGAAAAGCCAATTATCAAATTTATTTTGAAGAGTAAGCAGCCCTGAATAGTCAAAAATACCTTGAAAAAGAACAAATTTGGAGTACTCACAATTTCTGGCTTTAAAACTTATTACAAAATCTACAGTGATCAATACAGAAAGGTACTTGCACAAGGATAGATATATAGACCAATGGAATTGAATTGAGAATTCGGAAATAGACCCTCACATCTGTGGTCAAATGATTTTTTGACAAGGCTGCCAAGTCCACTCGATTGGGAAAGAATAGTCTCATCAACAAATGGTGCTGGGAGAACTGGATATCTATATGCAAAAGAATCCATATACAAAAATTAACTCAAAATGGGTCAAAGACCTAAATATAAGAACCAGGTTTATAAAATTCCTTGAGGAAAACACACAGAAGCATCTTCAGGATCTTATGTTAGGCAATGGTTTCTTAGATTTTACACCCAGAGCACAAGCAAAAAAAGGGAAAATAGATAAATGGGACCTCACCAAAATTAAAAACTTTTCAGCATCAAAGGACTTTATCACATAAATGAAAAGACAACCTATTCAAAAGAAAAACATTTGGAAACCACATATCCAATAAGGGTTTAATATCATGAATATAGAAAGAAATTCTACAACACAACAATAAAAAGACAAACCATCCAATAAAAAAATGGGCAAAATACTTGAACAGACATTTCTCCAAAGAGGATGGCTAAAAAGTACATGAAAAGATGTTCATCATCATTAGTTATTAGGGAAACTCAAATCAAAACCACAATGAGATACCATTTCACACCCACTAGAATGGCTACTATTAAAAAACAGAAAATTACAAGTGTGGAGGGGATGTGGAGAATTAAGAACACTTCTTCATTCATGGTTGGGACATAAAATTGTGCAGCTGCTGTGGAAGACAGTTTGGCAATTCCTCAGAAAGCTAAATATAGAATTACCATATAACCCAGCAATCCCATTATTAGGTATATACCCCAAAAAATGAAATCAGGGATTCCAACAGATATTTGCATACTCATAGTGGCATTATTCACAATTGCCAAAAGATTGAAGCAAATTATCTATCCATCAAACAATGAATAAATAAACAAAATGTGGTATTTACATGCAATAGAACATTTTTCAGCATTAAAAAGAAATGAAGTTCTTACTCATGCAACAATATTGATGAACTTTGATGACATCATGTTGAGTGAAATAAGCCAGACACAAAAGGGCAGATATCATTTCAGTGATATGAAATAATTAGAATAAGCAAACTCATGAAGTCAAAATCTGGAATATTAGGTTACCATGGGCTGGGTTGGTGTAGGACAGGGGTTCTTAACAAGGGGTCCATGAGCTTGAATTGAAATTCAAAAAAACACTATTCTTGTGAGGATGTGTGTGCCAGTGTGATTTATTATATAATACACAGTATAGTGTGGACTTAGTAAGGGGTCCGTGGTTTTCACCTGACTGGCAAAGGGGTCTGTGGAACAAAAAAGGTTAAGAACCCCTGGTTTAGGGAACGGGAGTTAATGCTTAAATGTACAGAATTTCTATTTGGGTTGATTGTATAGTTTTGGTAATGTATGGTGGTGATGGTAGCACAACATTGTGAATGTAATTAACAGCACTGGATTATATATATGACTGGTTAAAAGGGAAATTTTCAGGTCATATTTTGTTCATTAAAAGATCCTGTGAATAAAGTGAAATATGAGACTGGGAGAAGATATTAGTAATGTGATGAAGGATGAGAACCAAGAGCATATTAAAAATACTACAATTTAAGATTGTACAGATAATGCAATAAAACTGCAAATTATGTGAATAGGTATTTTACAAAAACAAAAATGACCAATGAATATATGATGCGGTGTTCAAAGTAATTAGTCATCATTGAAGAACAAAACAAGATTGCAACTAGATACCATTTTACATCTCCTTGATTAACTAAAATTAAAATGTCTGTCTGTCACATCATTTTATTTTTGGAGGAAATAAAATCTACAGGATCATTTATCCACTCTTGGTAGAAGTGTAAATTGAGGCACCACATTGGCATTATAGCCCAAAGTTGAACATTCACCTTCCTTAAGAACTACCAGATTTGCTCCTAGGTTTGTAACCATGAGAAACATATAAGAATGTTTATAGAAGTATAATTCACAATTGCAAAAACCCCAAAATCCATTATAAGAAGACTGAATGAATAACATTATCAGAAAGGTATATTACACAGCAGTCAAAATAAAGAAACTACAGTGACAGACAATAATATAGATGAATCTTATCAATATAATATATAAGGAAGGAAAAAAGTAAGTCCATTTTGTAAAGTTAGAGATAACTATAATTTATACCCACCTACTCTTTGTAGAATACATCGATAGAATAAAAGCAAATCAAGTAGTATATGGGAATCCCATATTTTATGCATGATTATTCTGTAAATCCACAACTTCTCCAATAAAAAAAAAAAAGAGTAAATCGAGGGAAAAATGAACATGGGGTTCATGATTCCCTTATTTGAGTTGGGTGAGGGACAGAACTACGGAATAGAGGACCATAAAGTAGCAGATTATTGTCAAGATTACTTTGTTGTGGGTGGTGATTTGCTAGTGTGTATTACATTATTATATGAAACTAATTATAGAGAACTACCCAAAAAGTTGCATTCAAAGGGAGCAGGTATAGCTCAGTGGTTTGTGCACCTGCTTCCCATGTATGATGTCCCAGGTTCAATCCCTGGTACCTCCTAAAAAAAAAAACAGTTACATCCGAGATTCTAAAGGAAGGATATCAGGGATTCAGCAAAATCTCTGATCTTCTATCAGCACCTTTACTACTGGGAAAACCAAATCAGAAGCTAGAGGACAAGAGAATCTAGGGAAAGAAGTTAAATGGATCTGTGGTGTTCAACAAAATATACAGTCATATTTACAAATGCACCCAGACAGTTAAGTAAACACCCAGCAATGGCAAGTATGTTGGGAGGGAGGGATGAAACGGAGTTTAAAGTGCTCAAAGGTATTTGGTTTAAAAGTACCAATTAATTTTAGATTTTGGTGTGTGGAACAATACATGTAATTTCTAGAAAAAGCTCTAAAATAATAGTAGACAATATATAATTCCCAGTATAATAGAGAAGAAATGGAATTAAAAGTTAATAAAAATGAAGGCAAGAAAGGAGAGGAAAAGAAAATAGGGCAGGGAAGACATAAGTTTTAAATAGGATGCAGAATTTTAAACATAAATACATCAATAATTATATTACATGGTAATAAAGTAAATGATCCAATTAAAAGACAAAGTTTGTTAGACTGTATTAATAACTAAAATCTAAGTATGTGCTATTTAAGGAGACATATGCAAAACAGATAGAGATTTATGAAGATGGAAGATATATTATGCAAATCTCTACCCCAAGGAAAAGCTACTGTATGTATAATTTATCAGACAAAGGAGACTAAAGAATAGAAATGAACAAGGACAGCTTATAATAACTAAAGAAGATACAGCAATTCTAAATTGGTAAGCACATAAAAACATAGCCTTATTGTAAACTACAAAGATTTGTGATTATTTATTGCCAACCAAGAGAGAAATTAAGAAATGCACGTCAAAATAATCCATGAGCTTTCCCTTGGGCTCACGGCGCCAGCAAGATTGACAAGTGTTTAGGTTTTCATGCTACCAGGAAGCTCCATAGCCACTGACGGGACCTGAAAAAGTGGCATGAGAAACATAAAACAAAGCTTACTTGGGCACAGCCCTTAAGGTTCTTTGGAGGTGCTTTTCGTGAAAAGGAATTGTCTTATAAAAAACAAGGATTGAAGCCAAACAACCAAATTTTGCCATTAGGAAGTGTGTCAGTGTCCAGGTGATCAAGAAGGCAAGAAAATCAGTCTTCAGACCTAAGGATGGTCTGCATTGTTGTGCAATGGTTCTCGAACTTGAATGTGAATCAGAATCACCTGGAGGGCTTGTGAACACACTGATTGCTGGGTTCCATCTCCAGAGTTCCTGACTCAGTAGATCTGAGGTAGGGCCTGAGTATTTGCATTTCTGAAGAGTTTCCAGGTGATGTAGATGTTAGTAATCAACAGTCTTGAAAATCTTTGCCACTCAGCTCCAGCTGGTTGCACCGTGAGGAAATGGAGCTCAGAACTGTTTCAGTGGCTCTGAAAGCTGACCACACATTAGAATTACCTGAGAAGCTTTAAGAACATACCAATACCTGGGCTAAAACCACTCCTATTGAATTAGAATCTCTGTTTTGTCTTTTTTTCAATTACTCAGATGATAACAATACAGGCTAAAAAACACTCTTCTGGGTCTTTTGACACTTAAGTTAAAATCTGGATTTTTATGCAAATTTTCTAATCTTTATTAAATTGCATCATCCACATACATAAAACAAATACGGAGCTCCCATGTTTGCAAACCCAGCTACACAACTAAGCATGGCATTTAGCTTAGGTAGCCAACAGGCAGCTGAAATGTAAGGTCAGTGCCTGGATTTGGGCTGTGGTCATAGACCTTGGTACGTATGTATAACTTTAGAATGTGGGAACAAATCCAAATAAGCAAACACAAACCAAAAGTTTGATATCATTGTTCCAACCCAACTCCTAAAGGGTGCGAGTTGGAACAGCCCTGAGACCAAAGAACATACCTGGCACTGGGTCAGACAGGCTTTATTTGGACTTAGGAACAGGAGAGAGTCTCCAGAGCTGGTGGTCTGGAGAATGAAGATGGCACTCTGCAAAGAGATGTGAGGAGATTATGGCTTATGACACCATTTATATATCCTTTCCTCTCCAGGGAGGGTTGTTAACTTTAACTTATGTCTAAGTCATACAGGTGGCTATGTGCTGATGACTTAGGGGAACCCAAGCCCTGGGTCCCCAAAATTGTCAAAAAAAAAAAAAAAAAAGAGATTATTTTAACAAATTAATAGCTTTCACAAATCGTTATTTATTGGATTTTGCTTTTGCAATGTAATAAATATTTACTTATATTGAAGTAAATATTCAGTTATATTCCAACTGAAACTGGAATATTTGCAATACCTAAAGCCCCTGAGGAAGGTGTTTTTGTTTTTTGTTTGTTTGTTTGTTTGTTTTTTTGAGGTACCGGGACAGGGAGGTACCGGGACAGGGATTGAACCTGGGACGTCGTAAGTGTGAAGCTGGTATGTAACCACTGAGCCACATCAGCTCGCCTGAGTTGGTTAGTTGGTTTTTCGTTTGTTTTGCTTGTTGTTTGTCTTTTGTTTTTTAAGGAGCCACTGGGAACCAAACCTGGGACCTCCCATGTGGAAGCAGGCGCTCAACTGCTTGAGCCACATCCACTTCCCCCACCCCGAGGAATTTTTTGTTCCAAGGCACAGATAGGAAGTTTACCTTTATTTGAATGTGAATAGTCAGATAATAACAATACATCTGGGTAACATATAAAATGATCAAGGGCATGTACTTTCTGTCATCCCTGAACTTGTACTTTCAATGATTAGTGTATTAGTTTCCGATTGCTGCTGTCACTGCCACAGACTTGGTGGCTTAAAAGAACATACATTTTTTTCTCTTACAGCCCAGGAGATCAGAGGTCTGAAATTAGTTTCATTGGCAAAAATCACATGTGGTTTCCTGGCCTCCCCTGGTTTCTAGAGCTGCCATCTTTGTCTCCTGGCTCCTTGTTCTATCTTCAAAGTCAATGGTGGAGCTTTAGTCCTTATCCTAGTCAAATCTTCCTCTGCCTCCATTTCATGAGGGCACTTGTGATTGCATTTAGACACCACCCTGGTAATCCAGAATCATCTCCTATTCTCAAAATCCTTAACCTAATTACAACTGCAAAGTTTTTTAACTATATAAAGTAACATTCCCAGTTTCCAGGGATATCTTTGGGAGCCCTTTTTCAGCCTACTACAAAGAGATTTAAGATAACCAAGGCAATGGCACAATTTTCTATCAGGAAGAAATTCAGGATGTCAAAAATGACACTTAAGTAGAAATTTGGCTATTTATCTTTCCAAATGCAAAGGCCAATGTCAATAGCAAATTGCTGATTTTCACCAAATACCGGGGAGGAAACGCCACTTCTTGGCATCGCATATATGTGGCACATAGGTTTATTTATAATCTTTTTTTAATCATTAATTAACAATATATCACAAAATTTGACCAGGTCCTTAAGTATTTTTCTGTATATTTTTTGGTTGAGCCATGATTTATCTAAACATTCAGTATTTTTCTCTTACAAATAATATTACTTTAAAAATCCTTGTTTATAATTTCTACATATTTTACTGTTTCCTTAAAATAAATTTCTAGAAGTAGAAATCAGGTCAAAGATTTAAATGTTTTTGTTATTTTGATACAATTTGACAAAGTGTTTTGAGCTCCCTCAAATGGCTGTAGACAAAGGGCCATTTCTCTGAACTGTTTTGTGTGCTGTGATTGAGATGAAAAAAAGTGCTTCTCTGCTGATAAAAATATCAACTCGTTGCTTCTTCCTTTGCATTTATTATTTTATGTTTATTGGGGGATAATCAATCATCCCGTCTGGATATATTGTGATGGGGGTTACTCCCTGAGAAAATTACCTACAACCGGGGTTTAATGAATTTGCCAGATTAATTCGCACCTCTAAATTTCTCTTGCAAAAGTATTCTGACTGTATGATTTTCTTTATGTCAAGTTTAAAATCAGGGAAAATGCATCCATGGCATTAGAAGTTAGGATTTTGGTAAATTGGGACTAGGAAGAAAGGGATAGTGATTGGGAGGGTCCTCAAAGGGGCTGTGGAGTACTGATATTGTTCTATTTTTTTAACTGAAGGGTAATTATTTATTTTGTTCATTTTATGATTATTTATTGAGATGTACATTTATGATCTGTGTGATTTTCTATAATGGTATATTTCAATCTTAAAAGTTTTAAAAAATAAAAAATAAATAAGAAGCAAAAAAATTAATACCGACACTGGTATCTATGAATGCTCAGATTAGGACACAATCTACTCTGCTTGTCAACGGTCAAATCTCTTTAGTCCAAAAACTGATTACTCATTTGAGCCTATTATTTTAATTTCATATTTAAATTAAATGTTATTTAAATTGTGAATTAATAGAAGGAAAGGAGAGAGGTATTTCTATAAACACTAAATGCAAAGCTGATGTAGCTCAGTGGTTGAGCGCCTCCTTCCAATGTACAAGGTCCTGGGTTCAATCCCCCATACCTACTAAACAAACAAACAAACAAGCAAACAAACTAAATGAAGTGCTTTGGAAACATTTAAAAACATCAAGTTGCTAAACATGTTACTGTCTAATCTGTGCAAGAGACAATTGGGAAAAAAATGGGAAAAAAATCATAAAAATCTCAAAGTAATCTACATTCAGATTGCCTCAGAACTGTTGTTAGGGTCTTTAATTTCTCTCTCCACTTTAGGGAAATAAACCAGAAACTGAAGAGAACACTCTGTGAGCACTATTTATGTGAAATTATTTCAAACTCCAAGGAGGAGACCCATTGCCAAGAAATGGACTTGGCCCATAAAGTTTAGCAAAAATATATATAAACCAAAATAAATAATTATCTTACAATGTTTTAATCTTCTTTTCATTAGTGACCTTACTAAAGGGTTAGTGTTCTGATTGTATCAGATAAGAGAGGCATCTATATTTTGCTATCTCAAGACAAACAGAAAAACAATGATGGTTATATGAGGAGCAGGAGAAATCACAGGGGAGGAAATTTTGCTAATTAGAGAATGACAGGTGAACAGAAATTAGGCCACAAATATATGTTCACATACTCAAATTTTGTCTTCTGCCTTGATTTTTAATACCACCTTGCCAACCAAGCACTGATTCTTTCACCACATCCAAGATCCCCCTTTTCAAAAGTATTAAAATCCAAGTAAGCAAAAGAATGATGTGGTATCTGCTAAAATTGCAGTGATCAAAAGCAAAGGGGCATATCCACTGCTCGGTTAACCAACCCAGGGACTAATCCTTCCGTGGTCCAGGCAACAGGAGGAGCTGGGCTGGGGGAGTGAAAGGAGGATATGACTGAGAGAGAGATATTCAGCTTCAATAAATGTATCCAGGATTTTGAAATTAGGAAAGAAGCTATTTTTATTTTATCAGTACAATTATGTTTTGTTAACAAATTTGAATATTTTTTCAATTATTCATGTGCTTGGGAGAAGGTTAAGCCCTATTATTTTTCCAGTGACTAAGGCTTGAATGAAGTTCCAGAGTGGTTCTTTGTGAAAATGAGAGAAGTTCCTCAATTGTTGAAATCATCGACTATCAGATTCTTGGTATAATGACAGCTTTGACAATCAAAGGGCTGGAAGAATTCACAGATTCAAGAGATAGATAAACTATTCTCTCATGCCTTTCTCCTCTCTTTCTGTGTGTGTGTCTAATTTAGCTTGAACCTAAGAAGGAAAGGGAGATTAAGCACTCATCATCTATTACTCCAAGTTAAAGTACCAGCCCTCCCCTACCACATAATTGTGGCACACAGTGAAAATACACAAACCTGGGTCAGTTTTTGAAGTGTGCCTCCTTGGCCCCTGTGTTCTCACCAACGTCATTTTTCCCTCTAAGCGATGGTAGTGGTCTTATAAAACCTTTACCCCTGAACTGTTCTCAGGAATATACTATTCTTCGAGACAAGTTTTATGGACAGGATGATGACTACCTCAAAAGTAGAGATCTCGGGCCCTGTGGTTTCTGGGCAGAAAAGATTTGCCCTTGAGGCAGATAATGTTAGGTCCCAGGTTAATGAGGCTCAGGGACAGATCAAGATTCAGGCAGGAGTTTAATAGATCTCAGCATGGCGGGGGTCAGAAGAGAGACTTCAGCCAGCCGTCTAGGTTGGGAGTGCTCCTTTTGAGCTGGGAGAACTGGTGGGTTTACAGAAGGAGCGCATAGGTGTGGCGAGAAGATATAGGGTGGGAAAGTATTTCAGAGTAGGGCATAAGTGTCGGACCATTGGGGAAGGAATGTTCTGTGGCCTTGCAGGGATGGTGATAAGCAAGGGCTGAAAGGGGATATTTTGTGTTTGAGCATGCATGAACACAGGGACACGTTCTTTTGAGTAAATATGAGCTCAAGGAGCAAGAGGACACATCCTAAGAGATAAGGTTAGAGAAATCCTGGGGCTCTAATTATAATGCTTTACTCATTAAATATACTTAGTAAATATTTCTTGAAATTAAATGCACAGGTATGGTCACCTGTTTCCAAGACTGTTCCCTTTGTCTATGTTTGATAATACCAGGCATAAAGTTACTTGTCCTTATGTAATCATCCAATAAAATCATATCAAGATCAATAAAATCAGATCATTAGGAGTGAGGCAACATGTCTAGTGTCTTATGAAGCCTTGAGCTCTCAAAGACTGAGCATAAAATAAAAAAAATTTAAAAAATGACCAGTGTTTGAATGCACAAACAACTGCAAAACTATGAGCAGAGGAAAGCAGCAAAACACAGCTGTCTCGGCAAGGCTGGAACACCACTCTGCAAGTTATATAACAGCTGTTGTGTAATTGTGCATTTAACTCAAAACACATTTTTGTAAAAGAGAACAACTAGATTTTCTGAGAATGAGAGAGAGAGAAAGGAAGAGAGAGAGAGAGAAAGGAAGAACTATGTTGAAATAACAAAGACGTTTCTATGAGGTCTTCACACAAGAGGTACAGAATCAAGGACCCTGGAGACAATATTGGCTTATAGAATCTAAAGGGTGGACAAATTACCACCCGTGGGACCAAATCCGGCCTCTCTCCTGATTTTGTAAATAAGATTTTACTGGGACACACCTACACCCATTTACCTACTGTCTGTAGTTGCTTTAGCACTACAATGCAGAGTCCTGTAGTTACAATAGAAACCATCTTACCCATGAAGCCCAAAATATTTACTTCCTGTCCCTTTATAGAAAAACTTTGCTGACCCTTGCCTTAGATGAATAAAGGGTTAAGCTTAAGTACCTGTGAGGGTGACTACTCCCTTAGAGAAGTAAAGAAGCCAGTGGTTGAACCCATCACTTATTAGATCTATGATCTTGAACAAACCACATAACTGTCTATAAAATGAAGATACCAAGTGAGGATGGGAAAAGAGTGTGTGGGCTCCTGCACCTAAGTTGGAGTAAGTATTCAACAAATCTTGGTTCTCCTATCTAAATTCTGTATTCAGTGGAGCTGGCCAAAAATTTTTCACTGGAAAAAAAAATTGTTCTTAATTCTTAATAGTTAAGAATATCCAAAGTATTCTATCTTTTTCCTATTGTAACTTTTACCAGAGCTTGAATACAATAAAGCATTGTACTTAAAATGGAAGTAGTACAGTTAAAACTTGTACTTTCTGAATGTTCCCAGCTTGAAATACCCATTTAATTTTAAGAATTTGATGACTTGGGAGTCCTGTTGAAATTAATTCTTTGTACAATTGCCTTGTACAATGTTTGATAAATACAGACAACTTCCAAAACTAGAGGTTACTTTCCTTTCAAATGAGTTTTACCAGATGATATTCCCATATTGCTAATTGTGGCAGCTGTGTATAACAATGTGCTCTGAGTTCCCTAAAAATCCTGCTGTCTTTTCAGTTCCCAAATATAAAGAGAATTTTGAGCTTCTGACATCACAGGAGACCTAGTTACCAACACTGAAAATACACATGATTGGTATGATTTTTTAAAGCGGTTGTGGTCGGGTCTAGAAAGAGGGCCTTTCCTCCCCAAATAGCACGCTGCTTTTCTGGGAGAGGGACTGATTCGCTGACAGTATTCTGAGGATACCTGACCAGTCCTCTCCTCACCAGCGTCTACTGAGAACCAGTGCCCTTTCGGAGTCTTTTTTTCAATCCTTAAATTCTCTGATATCTTTTCTGTCCAAGAATAGAAAGTTACATAGTAGCATAAAAAGCATGAAAAGCCAAAAAAATAATAACTGGACTTAGTGGCCGGAGCAGCTGCGCTGCATACTCTTATCACAGGTTTCGGCTTTGTAAATTAATTCGTCTGCAAATAGTACACAGTCTCCAGGTGCAGCGCCAATGCTGGAGCACTGGTTTCTTAAGGATTTAAGTTTAAAGTCAAAGGCTTCTTGCCCTAGGTGTTACAAATAAGTAGTGTCGTTTTCTTTTTGCTCCGAGTTTGTACATCCAATCAAATTCCAGTATGCAAATAAACCTTAGCCATGTTCAGATAAAAAGGAACAAATAAAGACAAGTGCTCTATCAGAACCAAATAGCTGAGCCTGTCACCTGCATTCCAGGAGCCGAACCAGAAATGTCCTCCTCAGGCAAGCCTGACTTACCTGTCCCACTCACCAACTTGAAGATTCAGTATACTAAGGTTAGTGCAAGTTGTATTTGCTGCTTTGCCTGGGGTTTATAAAGACTATGGTTGTTTAAAGCATAAAAGGTCAATTTAAGTAAAGTTGTGTAAAGAGCCCTCTGTCAATCTAAAAATAAAAGGCTCTCCAAATGCAAGTCTGGGTTTAGCATCCTGATCAAATAATGAATCCTAAATCAAATCGGACAACTTTTCATAAATTTATTTCTTAAAGTATTTCAAGTGAAAGGAATTTTTTTCTGCCTGGAAGGTTCTTGTACCGGGACTGTGGGTCAAGCAGTTCTATTAACTTTGGCATAGCTTGGGTGGTATGTATGATGAGAGAGGTAAATACTTAACTATAGAAACTTATTTGAAAGAGCCAAACAGGCAGGAAATGCTAAAAGAGGAGAAACAGCATGCTGAATTAACATGATTTTTCTATATACTTAATATGCTTAGTGTCAAAATGAAAGAACTAAGTCTGATAATTGGATGAAAGCTTGTGTTTCAAAAAACCTCAAATGGATTTGCATTATCTAGCACATTTAGGTACAGCAAGCATTCTTATTTATTCCTTCAGCCACATTTGCTGCCATTAGAGCATATGTATAAGTATTATCTGATAAATATTTAGAGAAATGAGAGCAGGAGTCAGACACAGACTTAAAAATCCACGGCTAAAGAGAGCTAGGAAATGGATCCTGCTTGAGTTGTTTGTTCTGAGAGTATCTCTGAACTTTGTCTGTTTTACACTGTTACATGCCTATTTTCCTGCCAGAGACTAGAACTCCCCAAAAGAACAAACAAAACAAAACAAAACTTTCTAACCCGATCACTTAAAGTTAGCTTCATGAAATGATGTAAAAGGAAAGGTAAGAAATGAACTATTACAACTCAGGGAAGAGGCATTTTTCTTGCTGAATTATCCAATGAAAAAACCTAGAGCATTATAATTTTATGATAAAGTAAAAGTCCCTGCTATTATTTATTTATTTTCTTACTTGTAACCATGGATGGTTTTAAAATGCTAAGGTCTGTTGCATTTTCATTTTCATGAGCACAATGAATGAGGAAGTTGCTCAGCTGACCGGCTCTTTTTCTTGGGAAAGTGTCAGCAGAGATCAGACTGTGCCTTTAACATGGTTGACCAGCAGCTATGAAGTTTATCAAGATACTACTTTCACAAGGTTTTATTCAAGGGAAAAAGTTTTTTCCATTTAATTTTATTACAAATGGGGATATAAAAAATGTGGTGAGTCCATAACAATTTTCATATGGCAATGGTATGCCCAAAATATGACAAGACTCTGGTTTCCCCTACTTTCTTATTCCGAGTTTATCATTCATAAAAAATTACAATTCATAGTAGACACATTTAAAAATACATTTCAGGAAGATTAAAATTGTAGGCAATGATTGCAATTTTCTATTGTTGTTTCCAGGATGTGTTTTTCTGTGAAACTACCCAGGGAAGATCTTTGATAGTATGAATGTCAATTTAAAAAAAAAAAAAAAAAAGGCTTTGCAGAAGTTTACAATCCTCCTTACATGTGTATCTCAAGGAAGTTCTAATGGAAATTCTCTTTCTTCCAAATTAAGCCTCATTTAATAGTTATTAATGAAGCATACAAAGAACAGTAGTGAGATAGATTAGATGGTCCTTAAAATCTAAGGTAGAAACACAGCTAGTGGTTCCTTAATACCGAGAGGTGTTAAGTTTGAAACCTCCTGCTCACTTAAAAGCCATTGAACAAGAACACTCCTCTAGGGAAAATGACTAACCTAAGTGTTCAAAAGTAGGCAAGATTCACAGAGCAGACATTTGCTCTTGCTTTTAAGACCTTCTCTGGGTGAAAATACCCAATGCAAGTCCGTGAATTTTTATTGCTCACATATCATCTATGTAAATCTGTTCTGCTCAGATAGCATTTTATTGTTTGATTTATAGGTCACAGCATTTTCACACTTGGGAGGACACCAGTTATGTATATAATTAAATCTAAAAGGGTGAGCTTTTTAAAATGCTTAGCACTTTGCACTTTCTTTTCACTGTGCCCCACCAAAGAATAGTTGTGGACTTGCACTTGCAAGAGGCCTTGGAAAAAATGATGGTTATTAACTAAATTTCCTGGGTCACAAACCAAGTGAGCAATGATTTTACAGTATCTGAGAAATTGCCTTCTGTGGCCAGCCCCTAAACTCCTGTTTTATTTTTCACTTACTGCATTAATGTCTGTCTTTATTATCACTAGAAGTATATTGGTCATTGGAATAAGATGGTGGGAAGAGACAAGCAGGATTGAGTAACAAAAAAGTATTACAACTATGATAGAAGAGCTGCATACTCTCAAGTTTGAGACTGCCTTTCACCCAAACAAAAGAAGTCATTGATGGATATCTTTCATGACTTATTCTCTAGTACAGTCTGATTATTTCTTGGTTGTGGTGGATAAAACAGAGATCAGAGTATAAGAAATACTTTCTAAAATGATACACGTCTTTGGAACTTAAAACTTTCAATAATATTGTTATAAATCAACATGAGCTTGGATCCCATCTCTATCCTCATTATTTCCCCCCTTCCATTTCTAATACATCTCACATCTGCTAACCCACTCATTACATTGAGCATTTAAATGACCATTGGGAAAATTATATTACCTCTCTCTGCCTCAGTTTTCTCAGGTATAAAATGAGTATAATAAAGGTATCTGTTTCCCAACATGGATGAAAGGATTAAAAGAGTTTAATGTGCTTGGAATAGTTATTGGCACATGAGAAGTGATTGATTAACATTAGCTATCTTAGTCCCATTTATTTCTCAGGATCTTCTCCACTTTTTCCAGAATTTTCTTTTTTACCCAACCTTTTCCAGACCTCTTTCCCCACCAACATTCCTCTAATCTCACTTTCTTCTCCTAGTTTTTCTGTCAATCTTCCTTACATAGTCACCTCCTACATGACAAGGTTTGCATTGGAGCGAAGTTCCGAGGGTTTATCTAGGATTTCAGGGATAAAGAATTTTCTTTTACAGGATTTGGTAGCTTTGTTTTCCATTCTCCCTTCAGAACACTGTCTTTTA
>JAQZBX010010930.1:0-43558 GCA_029593785.1 Cabassous unicinctus | reverse complement strand
AAAAAAAAAAAAAAAAAAGCTGCTCACTGCTCATATTGACAGTAGGGCTTTAAAACAACACAGAAAGAGACTTAGAAATCATCACTTTGCAGAAGAGAAAACCAGAGGCCAGAGAGAGCAAAATTACTGTCTCTCTGCTGTTGGTAGCATTACTGTCAGAGGCCGGGTCACTGACACTGAATCCTGGGCTCTCTCACTCACCCTCACCTACTTTGCCTCAGTGTGCCTGTATTAGTCAGCCAAAGGGGTGCTGATGCAAAATACAAGAAACTGGTTGGTTTTTTTAAAGGGTATTTATCTGGGGTAGAAGTCTACAGTTACCAGGCCATAAAGCGTTAAGTTTCTTCCCTCACCAAAGTCCATTGCCACATGTTGGAGCAAGACAGCTGCTGACGTTTGCCAGGGTTCAGGCTTCTTGAGTTCCTCTCGTCCCGGGGCTCTGTTTCTCTCCGGGCTCAACTCTGTTTCCTCCACAGGGTCAGCTGTAGGCTATGAGGCTCTCTAGGCTCTGCCTCTCTCCACAAGGCCAGCTGTGAACTCTCAGGCGAATGACTCATCTTTTTTCCCAGGGCCTTCTCTCCTTCCTCACCACCAAGCTCTCTTATATCCCAGGGCTCCAGCTCAAGACTCCAACATCAGAACTGCTCCAACTCTGTCCTTTGCCTTGCTTTTTATATTTGATTCCCCACCCACCAAGGGGTTGGACTCAACACCCTACTCATGTGGCCCAGTTAACACCCTAATCATAACTTAATCATGCGTAGATGAACAGACCAGTTTACAAGCATAATCCAATATTTATTTTTGGAATTCATAATCACATCAAACTGCCAAGCTGCTACAGTGACCTTGACCTATAGCTGTGTAACACTGTGCCTGCTCTGGACTCCCTTTCTCCGATTCTCCCCTCTGTAACCAGAGGGATCCTCCTGAAATCCAAACTTTGTTTTGTAACTCCCTCACTCACAACATTCAGTAGCCATCCACTGTCCTCAACTTCAAGTCCAAATGCCTTCCAAAGGCCTTCTCTCTAGCAGAGGCATTATTTCACATCCCCATGCAGAGCTGTGTGCTCTTTCATCCAGATGTCTTGAAGTGCTGGAAGACTCCCCCGTCCTGGCCCCTTGTCTCCCTCTTTGGATGGGAAGCTCCTATTCATTTCTCAGGCCTTATTTAGAGATCATTTCTTCTAAGGGGCCTTTCCGGATTCACTGACTCTAAATTAGATGCTCTCTCTAAATTCTTCCTGTATTTCCCCCATTTTAGCACCCAACACATTATACTGTAATTGAAACTCCACATGACCCAATAGGCTATAAGCTGGGTAAGGTCAGAAACCAGGTTTGTCTCAGGCTTAATAAATATAAGTTGAACGAATTATGTATGTGAAATTTGCACTGCCTCAAATTTCAACAGAAATTTTTTAATGTGACTGACCCATTGTATCTATGTAGATACTTAATAAATACTAGCTGAATGAATGAAAAAACCCCAACAAGTTAATACATTATGTGCTATGAGGCAAGGAGGTTCTATTTTAGCTGCTTCGCACTACACCAGTAATTTGTTCATCTGATCCATTTTTACCTATCCTCACCCAAAGAAACTACAAGGCCACAGAGCATAGGATGGCATATTAGTTTCTTAGAGCTGCTGTAATAAATTACCACAAACTAGGTGGCTTTAAAGAGCAGAAATTTATTCTCTCACAGTTCTAGAAGCCAGAAGTCCAAAATCCAGCAGGGTTAGTTCCTCAAGGAGACCCTGAGGGAGTGGCCAGCAATTCTTGGCATTCTTGGCTTATAGATGCATCATTCCAATCTACAACTCCATCTCCTCATGGCCTTGTCCTCTGTGTGTTTCTGATCTCCCTCTCCTTTCTCTTATAAGGACACTGAAGTCATTGGATTTAGGGTTCAACCTAAATGCAGGATGACCTCATCCCAAGATCTTTAACTTAATTACATCTGCAAAGACTATTTCTAGATAATGTCACATTCACAGGTACTGGAGGTTAGGATTGGCCATATCTTTTATGGGATGTGATAATTTGAAGCTTTATGGACCCCAGAAAAGTATGTTCCTAAAGCTAATCCATTCCCGTGGGTGTAAACCTATTGTAAGTAGGGCCTTTTGATCAGGTTACTTCAGTTAAGGCATGGCCCAGGGTTGGTTGCAATCCACTTACTGGAGTCAGTTATAAGAGAATGTATCTCAGAGAGAGAAAAGAGAAAGCCGTGGAGGAAAGAAGCTGAAGCAACAAAATCTGGAAGAGAAGGAGAAGACTAGCAGATGCCTCCATGTGCCTTGCCACATGACCGAGGAGTCCAGAATCACTGGCAGTTGGTCTTCAGGGAGAAAGCATTGCCTGATGATGCCTTGATTTGAGCATTTTTCTCAGCCTCTGAACTGTAAGCTTGTAAGCTAATAAATCCCCACTGTAAAAAGCCAACCCATTTTTGATATATTGCTTTTGTCAGCCTAGAAGATTAAAACATGGGGATACAATTCAACTTATCATAGATGGTAAGATTGTCAAAGCCAGGTAGGAAATGGGCCTGCTGAAAGGGAGTAGGGTCTGGGGGCACCCCTGAAGGAAAGATGGAAGGAATTAACTCTCTAGGGATAACAGTTATTTCAGGCCTAGTTGAGTGCCTGATAATGTCAGGGTATACTGACAGCATCCCCAGAGGCTCAGGGAGAAGGTAGGAGCAGCAAAGTTGGGTCTCCAAATCTAACCAGAGCCTCGTGGAGATGGAAGTGAATGGGGTAATGATAATAATAATTCTAGCTCTTATGTATCACAGGAAGTATTCCGAGCATACATATACATATATTTACTCTGAGTGTGTGTATATAGTTACCCAGTTCTCACAGTAACCCTTTTAGATAGGCCTAATATCATCCCACTTTATAGCTCAGTAATCTGAAGCAATGAAAGGTTAAGTGACTTGCCCAAGGTCATGGAGCTAGCAAGGTAAGAGGATGGATCTGGGTTTTGAACCTAGAAAGTGTGGCTCCACCATGGGACATAGTGGGATAAATTTCCTGAATTCTAACCACTGAGAGAAATAGTGAATGAAGGTCCTAGACTCAGACTCCTTATCGGAGCTGTTGAGTCCTTGCTCTGCCTTCTCACACATAGACATACTGGAGAGGTCCAACAGACCCTTTCTGAAGGAAAGATTTTTCTCTCCTGTAGGTCTGGATTCCTTCTAGTGGAATGTTACCAGTCAGAAAAGGCGGGTGGCAAATTTAAGTAATTAGTGAAAATCAGGACTCACAGTCTGGAGAATAATTAATGTTGTCTTCTAATCTCTTTTCTCTGGGGGAAATTTTGCATATTGCTTAAAAGAAATGTCATCTACGCCTCACTGTTTCCAGAACCTGTGAATGGCAGTCCTTTTCTTTTAGAGCTCTGCAAAAGTATTGTTTAAAAGGTCTTTCCCTCACATACCAGCCTTGTCCCCACATCGTATCCCTGCAGATCTGACAACACATAGGCCGCTTTTTTGCAGAGATGCCAGGAATGGTCACATGATGTGACAAGGTGACGGGAAGTTACCTGTCCCTCAAAAGTTCCTCCATTGCCAGCTGGCATCTAAGGACAGTTCCTGGGGCCCAAGAGAATACAGCACAAATATTTTGAGGAAATACAGAAGAGCTTAAGGGAAATTGTATCTCATGACATCCAATGAAGCATGGATAGGCTATTCACAGATGAAGAGGGGCAGAGATTCCAGAAAGGGGAAACAGCAAGACCAAAGGAAAAGAGGTGAAAATGCTGGGAAGAGTCAAGGAAGAGACAACTTGCTGGACTGTTAGGTTTCTAGGGTGCAAGTGAGATTAAAAAAAAAAAAAACCTGCAAAGTAAGCCTGGAGCTATTTTGTAGGGAATCTTTAAAACCAGCCAAAGAAATAGGTTTAATTTGGAAAGCTTTAGAAGATCACTCAAAGTTTTTGAGGAGAGATGTGACAGAGCCTAAAGATCTCAGAGGTTTTCTGGTTCAATTCCCTCATTTTACTTAGTGTTAAGGAAACAGAGGGGAAAGACTTGGCCAAGATTTACCCAGAACCAGACTCTCTTCACTATACCAAATCACTTCTCTTTGCCAGTCATTTAGTTATGTCTGATTGTGTGGCACCCAAGTGGTCTCAGCCGAGGTGACTTTCCTTTGTTTGTTTTTGTCATACTCCCCCACCATATCTTGAGTGCTTAGCCATATCACTCAGGCTGTGAGCTAAATGCCTAAATGCCATACATGTTCTCATTAATCCTCACAACGTCCTTATAATGTATTATTTTCTACATCAGAAATGGTTAGGTACTTTGCCAAGAATCTCACAGCCAGAAAGAGGTGAGGCTAGGATTCCACCCTGGTTTTCTTTTCTCCCAACACCAGGTTCCTTTCACTAGGTCAAATGCATGTCCTATCTTGGCACCTGATGATGCCCAGAGTCTCTTGAAAACCTCTGAAGTCGAAGTCAGTAGACACAACTACACTTTTCCCATGACTAGGCACCTGTTTTCTCCATTCAGGCACCATTCTGACCACAGTGGCTAAGTCAGTGTGCTCCTCCCCAGCTGGCTAGCTCATGCTAACCTTATGACAACAGAGTGAGCATCGCCCTGGTGATGGGCTCCTTACTCTGATTAGTGCAGGCAGCAAAGCTCCTGTGCTTTCGTTAAATACAATTTGCCTCCCCTACCCCTGGGTCCAGAGAAATCACATCACATGTGCATTTAACTTGAGGGAGATCAACT
Source organism: Cabassous unicinctus (assembly GCA_029593785.1). Classification (NCBI taxonomy): domain Eukaryota; kingdom Metazoa; phylum Chordata; class Mammalia; order Cingulata; family Chlamyphoridae; genus Cabassous; species Cabassous unicinctus. The sequence goes on along the minus strand of JAQZBX010010930.1, from coordinate 38,793 downwards.
ACACATGCTCAGCCAAACAAGAAAAACTGAGGGATAGAGAAAGGAAGGGAAAGACAGACAGAGTGGATATTTCCTTCCACCATTCCACCAAATGGTCATATGTCCCAGAGTGGAACTAAGGGGGAAGTAGAAAATTGCCAGTCTTCAGGCAGTCTCAGTCCTGGGGTGCTTTTCAGAGTGACAGCATATTGCCACATGGAGTTAATTCTAGGATTTAAAAATATCTTTCATACAATAAAACTCCTCAGTGCAAGCCAACTTTAACAGATGCTCAACAGAAGACAGCAGTAGGCTGTTCCAATGCTGGAAGAAAAACCTGTTGTGTTTTATAAATCTCCAATGTGGTATCTTCCTAAAGAATTTTCAAGGGTAGGCAATATGACATATTTGCTTTGCCTTCTGCCTTTAAAACCTAACCTCCTGTAAGATGTAAGTCCACTCTATGTTTAAATTACTATGAAGTTCTCCTTTCTGCCTCTCTCATCCTTCTTTCACTTTTTGCTCTCAAAGTTACAAGGTATGTGTGATGCTAGGGAAGTGGGAGCTAGTTGGGGTCCAGGACATATAAAAATTTTAATAGGAAGAAGGAACATCAATCTAGCACCATTCTTCATTGATTCAATCAGCATTTCTTGAGCACCTGCTTATGTGCCAGATTCCATGCTATAAACTGGGTGCAGAATGGTGACCTACTCAGGGACATGGTAAGCTTTATTACAGGAGGAAGGACAAGGTACCTTGCTTTCTCTATTTCATATAATGGTGCCATAGGCTACATTAGCATTTTTATCATAATATTTTTATCATGCAATTCAATTTGCTTTAATCCTTGGTCCATTAAAACCCCTGGAAATATTGCTTAAGAACATAAGTCTTATTCAGTGTAATTGTAAACACCATCCTAAATGAGTCTAGTGTTGAGATAGCTTTAGAAAAAGGAGCAAACTCTTGATACATGTATTTCTCATGTTCTCATTGAACTGGGGTTCTTCCAAAATTTTATGCACTGGGGGGTCTGGTGGAGATTGGCTCTTATGTTGTTGATATGGGAAAATAGATATCTTAAGGGTTATAAGCAGGCTTTGGAGGTAGAAATTGTAGGTGACTTTTAGAAAAATGATACTCCTTTCGGGAAAAACTGTCAGGGTCCTCATCTCTGTTTTATCCCTAAAGCAAGTATTTACCCATTGTTCTGGGGGAGAATGTAACAAGGCATTTTGGCTTTCCTGGAGTCTGAGAGTTAGATGTTACACTGATGGTTGAAATAAGGAAGTCCCTAACAGAAGGTTTCTGTAAATTTACAAATGGGAAGGGGTCTCCCAGGGAAGAAGGGACTGGAACCCCAGCCCATTTCCTCTGAGGAGTACAGTTATTAATTATGTTTTATAACTTTTTGAGGTCTGATGGGAAGAAAGGATACCTGTCTTTTAGTTCTTTAATTCAACAAGTTGGTTCTTGCAAAAATGATCCCCTCTAACTGTGATGCTCTTTTCCCTCTTCTTCAACTAGTTAATTGCTTTTCATCCTTCAGACCTCAGGTCAGTCATTACTTTTGTGGTCTTCTGTGGCAAGCAGAATAATCCCCCCACTTCACCTCACTCAATAAAAATGATGAACTTGTCCTAATCCCTGGAACTTGTGATATGTTATATTACATGGTGAAGGAGAATTAAGGTTGCTAATCAGCTGACCTTAAAATCAGGAGAGCATCCTGGATTATCCAGGTGGGCCCAGTGTAATCACAAGTATCTGATACTGAGCAACTGCCTGATGCACACAGAATCCAATGCCGTGACACCAGGATTTTGAGAAAAGAAAGAGTTTTATTGCAAGGTCGACTGGCAAGCAGACAAGAGGCAAGCTCAAATCTACCTCCCCAATCCAAGAACTAAGGGAAATTTATAGGATGGAAACAAAGGAAGGTGAGGATTGTGATGGAGATTCAGGTTGGCATATTCTGATTGGTTGTTTATAGAACTGTCTCTATATGGTAGAAATATGCCAGTGGGCTGCATCTTATCTTCCTTTTGTGGGATGCCTCACATTTCATTTGCTTCCAATGACTCCTCATTCCTGTAATCTTGGTTCCAAGGAAGATGATTTTTGTTGCTAGTGTCTCGTGGGTCATTCAAGAGGCAAGAACGCAAAGTGTCTGCATCTGTGCATGCTCCATCAGCAACTAAGTTTGCAGCTAATTTTGACTACCTGTAAGACAAACTCAGGAAAGAATTTTAGTAATGGGAGAGGAAGAGATTCTGATAAGCAGCAGGTTTTGGATTGAATCTTGGTTTTTAGTTAGGACTCCTAGCTATCCCGCCTATGGTTTCAGGTCCTTAAAAGTGGAAGAGGGAGACAGAGGAATAGGTCAGAGTGATACAATGTGACTTGTGACACTTTGCTGGCTTAGTAGCTATGAAAATGTTGGAGGGGGCTGTAATCCAATGACTGTGGGTAGCCTCTATAAGCTAGGAAAGGCAAGGAAACTTTCTCCCCCTAGAAGAAAGAAACATAACCTTGCCAACAACTTGATTTTCGCCAGGTGAGACCTACAGAACTATAAGCTCATGAATTTGCATTTTTTGAGCCATTCAGTTTAAGATAATTTGTTGCAACAGCAATAGGAAACTAATACACCTTCCTTTACCATTTTGAGGAATTCAAACCTCCCTGTTTAATGTTTTCATAATCACAAATGCCTCTCTCTTGAAGCAGTTTGAATTTTACATTTTTGGTTGATTGGTTAATGTCTATACACTTCCCTACCCTACAGATGTGACGTGCACGCGTGCGCGCAAACACACACACACACACACACACACACACAGAGCTACATGTCTTCTTTTGCTCACCACTGAAAACCCAGAGTCTAGTACAGAGCCTGACTCATATTCCCACTCAATAGAGAGTTGTTGAATGAATGAATGAACAAATGAATGAATGAAAAAATAAACATGGATTCCTAAGAGGAAATTCATCAAAATAATGTAAACTAGTGGCCTGGGCTCAACCCAGAAGCCCTGACAGATATAGAGGACTGCTGCTTCTAGGCTGATATTAGCTGATGATGAGATCCATCTAGACTGTAGCCAGATTGGCAGGATAGTCATCCTCTGGAAATAATGGCTTTCTGGGTAAGTTTCTGAATTCAGAAAGTTAACCAATAAGCACGATGTAACTCTTATATTGAACAAGTAGGGTACAATCAGAAAACACTGTTCTTCTTCCCTTCCCCCCACCCCTCTCACTGCCCATTTGAATCTATTTTGCGAGGTTATTTCTTCCCCTGGCTCTGGACAAAATCACAGGCAAGCTGCATAGCTTATCCACCTCGTTCTCTGATAACAAAAGCTCTCCATTTCCCTTAGACCCTTAAATTGTCTCTGTTCAGTTATTAATATATTACGTCTGAGTAATAATCAAAACTCTTAAGTTAATTCAAAGTTAATGCTATTCCCCTCCCCATCTCATGCCCCCTTCAGATTGTCTACCCACAGTCGAAAAGGAGGCATGGTGGGTGTTCTTCTCTATTTTCCTACCTTGCTTTTCTCCTGCATCCCCAGCTTTCTAACCTCCATTTCTGACTGCCCCTGGGTGTCCAGTTGGGTGTGGGGGAGGGGAAGGAAGGAGTCACACAGGAAAATACTACTTGGCAAGCAGCTTCAAGGACTAGGGCCGGTTTCCTCTGTACATAACAGATGTTAAAAGCTGACTTTCTCCTGGAGATGTTAAAGATTCTTCAGAGACATTCCCCACCCCCATCACTGGACACCTCTCACCAGCAGTTTTCATGACCCAGATGAGTGTGTCTATGCTGGCTGGGCAATTATTCTCTCAGCCTCTGGGCCTCTGAGGGCTTACCTTCAACTATTTCTAATGAGACCTCCTCTCCTCTCCAACCATCCCTCTTGGGCAGAATCTAAGGCAATTTCACCCTGGTTTTCTTTCTCTCATGTGGAGCATATCTGCACTACAAGAAATACTCATGCATCCTTTGCCCCAGCAAATTCTGAGAGTGGGCTCTTTTTAATGCAGCTATCCCTCCTTATTTTCCCATCCTGGAGCACAAGCCCAGTCACAGTTTCTCACCCCTACCCAATTCAGGAGGACTCACATCACCAGTCTCTCCACTGAAATCAGCAGAGACTTACGACAGGGGCCACAGAGACAGCATGAAGGGTCCTGGGTACTGGGGACAGACTGAAGGGGTTCAGGACACTGTGGTCCTACACTGTGGTCCTCCACAGCAGCAGAGCTACCAGGGCATTTCTGCAGCAACATTAGGCCTCCACGTCAGGGAAAGGTCCACAGCAGAATTCTGAGGCACAAACAACTACCTTGATCATGGCCTCTCCTCTTTCCACCATGTTGAGGTGCATCTGAATATGCTCTGGGGGCATAAAGAGCATAAGAACAGCTGATCATAAGATGGGATGTAAATAAACTTTCCCAGGGGTTTTCTGGCCAACCTTGGGAAAAGTACAAGCATAGCAAATGGAGCACCTTATTAAATCAGGATAACTTAAGTTAAAGTATGCATACTGCCAATGAGACCTCCATTCCCTTCCCCCAACCAGGATCTCAGATATCTCAGTTCCAGGCTTATACACAGCTTCCCCACTTCCTCCTGTTCTACCATCCCAAGCAGAAGATTAGAGAATTTCTCCTCCCTGGAGAAACTGATCAGCCCTAGAGGAAATATGTATATTTGCTGAGTAGTTTAGTGCCACCAACATAATAGCTGGGTCTCCACTCAATCATCCTACAGAAGCCATAACTTTATAAGCCCCACATTCACAATCAGGGCTTCTGAGCAGTGTTTTAGTTCTTCATTCTTAAATGTGAACAGATATTCAAGAACCTTCGATATTTGAGGAAAGCCTCTAACATGAAAGAGGAAGCCCGAATTACTAGAAAAGTCTTGTGACATTCACAGGAAAGTCAAGATGGGCAGAAAAGGAAAGTTCATAAAAGTTGTAATCCATATCTTTGGGAAAATAAGAGAAGACAGCATATCCATAAAATAAAACAAGATACTCAAAAGAGGATCAGTCTCAGAATAAGAAAAAACTTTCAGAAATTTAAAATGTGATAGCAGACATCAAATGTACCACACTAATGTAAGATGTTAATAATAGGGGAAACTATGTGTGTGGGTGTGGGGAGAGTTAATATTGGAATTCCCTATATTTTTAGTCTAATTTTTCTATTAATCTAAACTTCTCTAAAAATAAAGTTTATTATTACAAAAATAAGTTTATCAGTAGATTGGAAGATGAAGTCAAGAAAACTCCGCCCCCCCCGCCAAAAAAAAAGTACAAAAAAGAGGGGCGGGGCAAGAGATGGAAAATAAGAAAGACAAGTTAAGGAAATGAAATCAATTCAATGACGTCCAAAATTCACCATGTCACTCTCTTAGCCCAAACCCTCCTTTGGCTTCCCATTGATCACAAGACTCTACATGATCAGGTCCCTATAACCTCTAATCTCATCTTGCTTCTCTTCCCCTTACTAACTTCACTCCACCCTCATTCAAGATGATGCAGTCAGGCATGGTCCCACCTCCAGGCACTTGCACTGGCTGTACCTTCTGCCTGGAACATTCATCTAGTAGCTAGGAGGAAAGAGGAGTGGCTATTGGAGAGCCACACATTCTGCCATGAGGATGCCATCTGTGCTGAACACCCAAGACTGGCACCACAACTGGAGAACCACAGGTAGAGTTACCTGGGCATAAACTTGGTCCCTCAAGTCAATGTTTCTGAATGTTCTACATGAGAATGAAAAAGCCAGCTTCAATCAAGAGAGCAAAACAGAGGACCAAAACTAAGCTTCAACCAATCTCTGAACAAATAACCAAAAGCCCTCACTCTTAGAGTGGCAAGAATCTCTAGGCAGTGTGTTTATATTTTTTATGTAACATTTATGTAATCTAAAGCTTCTTTAAAAATAAAAATGAAAAATAAAAGAGACCAATATGCTAAGTCCTTGATATTAATGCTTGTACTTATGAACTTATTCTTGTAAAATTGAAACTTATATCTTTTCCCTAAGAGTTACCTAAGAGTTACCGCCTGAAAACCTCCTTGTTACTCAAATGTAGCCTCTCTCTAAGCAAATAAACTCACTACCTTTCCCCCATTGTGGGACATGATTCCCAGGGATGAGCCTCCCTGGCACTGAGGGATTATTACCAAGTGCAACCAGTGGTGCATTTAGAAAAAAACCTTGACCAAAAGGGGGAAAAATTAAATACAAAAGAGTTTTTATGGTTAAGAGATTTCAAAGAGAGTCAGTAGGTCTTTTCAGAGGTTATGCTTATGCACATCCCAGGCAGATCTCACTAACTGCTGCAGTAAACAAAGCCTTAAATAGAGGTGCTCCTGAGGGCTCTAGAGATAGCTGAACACTATAGGCAAGGCAAACAACCCCATGAAATCAGCACCCTGTCGATGGGACTTACTTTGGTATATATAATAACTTATTTCTCCACACAGCAACAGCCTTAGGCTCATTTATGATTTCACTACACAAGATTCTTCTACTCCTTTTATTTGAACCTATAATTAGCACTATACCTGTTAAATATATGTCCCAGAGACTTAAATCATCAATCTGTTCATATGCCAGTTGAGCCCTGAATCCAACAGAGTTGCAGCCAATATCTACTCTATAGTTTATCATACTCACCCAGGACAACTAACAAAAGGATGATGATGGACAATACCCATTTAAAAAGCAAAGAGTATCTACAACTGCAAGCAAAACAGTTCCTTCCATCTGCCCTATAAGGTCTAAGCCCCCTCTCACTCTGAAGCAGGGTGGGCATCACCATCCCCAAATCCTCAAGATTGAGGAATGAACAAACATAAGGGGGGGATACAACCATGGACCAGAGTGGACTTATTATTATTGTAATAATGGAAGAACTTGTAACATTGATATAAAGATAGTGATTACCATAAGTTCTAATGAGAGGGCGAAGGAAGAATAAGTGGAATATAGGGCAAATTTAGGGCATTGGAATTGATCTGCATGATTTTGCAATGGCAGAATCAGGCCATTATACATTTGTCAAAACCTATAAAATTGTATGGTGCAAAGTGTAAACTGTAATGTAAACTATTGACCATGGTTAGTAGCAATGCTTCAATAATTGTTCATCAATTGCAACAAATGTACCACACTCATGTAAGATGTTATTAATAGGGGAAAATGTGAGTGGGGAGGGGTGGGGTATATGAGAATCCCCTATATCTTTTATGTAACTTTTCTATAACCCAAAACTTCTTTAAAGATAAAGTAAAAAAAAAAGCAAAAAAAAAAAAAAAAATCCCTCACTCTCCTATTTTGCCATCTTGTATTTTTTTTCATCTACATAAAATATTAGGCATAGTACCTTCTAAGTCAAAAAGCACTGACAGTCCATCATTGTCTACTAAAATAATTGTATAAATGCCTCTCACCAGCACTCAAGGTCCTCCATGTTATACACTCAACCTTCCTTTCTTGCCTTCTCTCTGACACTGTTCTGAATATGTACAGGTCTCATTCCTGCTTTCTGGGCATCCAACCACCCCCATAATTTTCTACCTCCATGCCTTTGCTCTTGCTGTTTTCTCTACCTGGAATGTCCTCCTATCCAATGTCAAGGATCATCACAATAGCTGTGAATCTGTTCCGGATCTTCTCATGAAATGTGAACTGTTTCCCTCTTTTGAACTTTGTACATCCCTTTTGGAATTTATCTGACATTGCCTTATTTTCTACTTATGTTTGTAATGCCTTGGACCTTCCACTAGAATGTGGTTTCTTTAAAAACTGAACGTACAACTTCATTATTTTTACCACCTCAGAATGGTGTCATAAAATGCTCTAGCCTAGTAGACAATTGGAACAAGGTTCTGTTTATCTGGGTCACTTGACAAGCAAATCTCCAGCCACACCTTTCCTTCTTGACTTTTTGGAAGCAAAGTGTTTCAATCAATATTCTCTTTGAACCTAGTGCATGTGTCTGATCCTGTGCTGTACATTCTAGACTCCAGCCAAAGTTTAAAAATCACACTATTTCACTTGCAACATACAGGTTCCCTGATTCCCTTAGAGTATTGAAAATTCTGATGAAAATGGACATTCTCTCATAGCAACCATGAGGAAGAGCAAATTCACAGCTGCCCTCTTTGGGCAGGCTATGCAGGTTACAGTCCTCCAGTCCTACAACCTGCCTCCTTAATTTATGTCACCCACTGGTCCTCCGAGTATTTGAATCTGCAAGCCCTGGTTTAAATCATGTTTGGCCTTTGCCATTCCGAAGAATCTAATATTTGATGTTGCTCAGAACAAAAACCCTATGCTTAAAGCCTTGCCAGTCATTAAAAAAAAATGCAATCCTCTAAAAACTAACACTGAGAACCCCGAACAATTTCCTGATGTACTTCATTTTGAAAAGGTGTTTCAAGCATCTTTAGAAATTATAAGTCAACAGCATACAAAGGCACAAAATTGTACCATGTGAAAATGTCAAACCCTCATTAAAATACTAGAAATGTCATTTATTAAATGGGGCTTAAAGATTCACATGGTTAAACTGAGATGCTGAGGAAACTTTATGCACATATTTTTAATGCAAAATCAACAGAAAAAAACTGAAGTGGGAACTGGAGGGAAAATCATTTTGCCTTATGTACCCCAAAAGGTAGTAAATAAACAATGAGCAGATATATGTTTTTACTATTTGAATACATCAGTTCCCTAGAGTTGTGCTACAAATCAACAGTCTGTATTGTTTTGAGAAAAAGAACTCACTTTATTAAACATGTAGAACAAAATCCTCCACAAACGTCTTCTCTAATAGAAATCACCTTCACTGCTAATTTGAAATTTGGAGCAATAGCCTTTTATTAAAGTACTTACAAACAACATTTCATACGTCAGACTGTATAATCATAAATCAAGAGTAGACTATTATATTAGTCTCAAATAGACTCAGTTAGAGAAACTCAATAGAGATTTTAAATGCACTTCTTTTCAGTTTTACCCATAATACCTTGCAATGCAACTTAATTTTGATACTGAGTCTTTCATAAAAGCTCTATCTTTACTAACTAAAATAACACTGCTACAAAATTTCAATAAAAAACAAAACATGGCACGGGGAAAAATATTACCAGGATAGTCAAGGGACTCCAGACATATCTTCAAGTGAAAATAGAAAATTTATGGAGAGTCAATAAAGTGAGAGAGAAAAGCAGGTTCCCATGTTTAAGCTCCAGAGCAAGTGAATTTTTATCAGCTGTGGTCCACTAGTTTGAATAAAGAGGACAGAGATTATTGAAAGAAAGTATCTACAACATGAGGGAGTAGTGAGGAGACATTCAAAGCAAAATGGGCAAATTGGGTTTTGCAATAGTCTTTATATGCATTTCTAGGTAAGAAGTATAACTTAATGGATGAGAGCACCATGTTTGGAATTGGGTTTTCTGGTGATGGAGGGCAAGTTTCTCTTTGTCCCTCTGTTTCCTTATCAGTAAAATGAAAATAACAGTTCTTCCATGATATGGCTATTGTAGGGTGAAAGGAGTTAATGCACACAATGCACTTGGAAGGATTGTGGTTACACCATTGTCCTTTATGTTGACACCTAGCAGATTGATATGTTGAAAAGCCTAAAAGGTATTCAACTTCAGAACAAGTACACTCAATCCATTGACTTATTCCCTTTTGAATAAGGAACTTGCATTGAACCAACCCCTAAAACAAAAATTCAATATTTTTGAGCAAACAAATATAGTCCTTCAGGGAAAAAAGAAAAGCTGTGGTAGATTGAATCATGTCCCCCACAAAGACATGTTCAAGTCCTAACTTCCAGTCCTGTGAGTGTGAACCCATTTGTAATTAGGTCCTTTGAATATATTATTATTAGTTAAGGTGTGGGCTCATTTATGAATAGGAACTTCAAAGATCCTATTTAGGTGAGGCCAAATTAAATCAGGGTGGGCCTTAATCCATAAGACTGGAGGCCTTATAAACAGAAAATATTCAAACAGTTAGTCAGTAGAATCCAGGAGTCAGCTAGGAGAAGCTGGAGGAGGAGAGAAAGATCACCTTGTAATGGGGACGGGGCCAGAAATGCATCTACAAGCAGAACCAGAAGGCTTCAAACTCTGGGAGAAAGCATAGCCTATTGATACCTTGATGGACTTCCAGGCTTCAAACTGTGAGCCAATAAATTCCTGTTGTTTAAGCCAACCAGCATGTGATATTTGTCATAGCAGCCCTGGCAAACTAAGACACTGAGTGAACCACTCTAAACCATAACTGAACTGACCTAAAACTATTAGATCAGAACAAAATCAGAAACATCAAAATAATTCCCAAACCAAAGTAGAACTATTGTCTAATTAGATTCAGTCACTGGAAGATAAATGAAATAGAAAAAAGGACAAATAACTTGATTACAAAGTCAAATTATTAATCTATTCTTAATGACAAACTGCTATTGCAGTTTTGTTGTTCAGCTTTCCACATTCCTAAGTTTTGTCCTCAGCCTTTGTACTAGTCAGGGTTCTCTCAGGAAACAGAATCAACAGGAGATATCTGTCAATAATATGAGATTTTATAAGAGTCTTTCACACCATGTGGGGATGCACAAGTCCAGGTTCCATAGGCAGGCTGCAAACCAGGGGCTCCGATGAAAGTCCAATGAAAGGTCCTTGATGAGTTTCTGGGAGAAGTTGGCTGTTCAACGACTAGCTGGGAAATTCTCTCTGAATGTTGAAATCACTTCCCCTTTTAAGACATTCAACTGATTGGATAAAAGCATCATCCATTGATGATGCAATCTCCCTGATTGATGCAGATGTAATCAGCCATCCACTCAGTAAACTCACTGGTGATCCAAGTCCATAAATGCTCTTGTATTACAATTAGCCCAGTGCTTGCTGAACCACACACCTGGACACAATTACCTGGCCGAGTTGACACATTAGCCTAACCATCATAGCCTTCATCACCTGGCGTTTCCTTTTGGCATTTGCCATAACTATTCGTATTTAGGGATATTTTTAACTTTTGCTTGCCTTGGGTGGCAGTGAATTGTAGGTGCCAGCAGAAACTCCATGATCAGAAAAAAATGGATAGAGACATGAAGGACAAAACAGTTGTCAGAAACCACTGAACAGGCCTTATCTGGAGCAACATCCATCTGGCCAAAACGACCAAGCAGGTATAGGGGTTGTCTGATCAGAAAAACAGAGAACAAAGGTCAAGGGTCAGAAGTTAGGAAAACAGACAAGAGCCAGAAGGGCAAAAGTTCCAGGCTGATAATCATTCAAGAACCTATCCAGAATACAACTGTCATATTCAATAAATGAATGGGCAAATAAATGGTTCAGTGAATAAATGAATGAAAAGATCATGAAATGGTAAGCATTAGAGCAGGTATGGAAGGGGAAGAGAAGACCTTGATAACAAAGACTGTTTTTTGCCTCTATCTGAGACCTGTAAGGGGCCTCCTTTTAAGACAGAAAAGGTTAGGGTGGCTAGCCAGAGAAATGCAAATGTGAGCTCACAAGAGCACCATGCTTGCTTGAATAAGCAGTAATGAGAGAAAGAAGCAAGCTGTCACTTATGACCTGAATCTCCTCCTCAACTAAATGGCTTCTTTCTGGCTCTTTTTCTCTTCTGTCCTTTTGCAGTTGCCCTTTTATTCACCAATGAGTCGATAAGCAGAACATGGTGACTCCGCCTCTGATGTTTCCAGCTAGGTCTCACGGGAATCTCATTATACTGTTTGTTATTCTCCAGGATCAAAATGCTCAGGGGTCTACCTTATTTCATTTCTGGCATTGTCAAAGGAAGGAGAGAAGAGAGAGGGAAAAGAAGGGCAATAAATTTTTATGGCTTTAAGGTGAGCTTTATTGAGAGAAAAGAACTGAGACTGTGTATAAAAGGAATAATGTTGGTCTTCTATATCTCGGTTTCTGACAGTATTCCTCACCCAGGTTTCCCTTCGAATGGGGGTAGTGGATTAGTGGTGCTCCAAGACTGCTCCTTACGACTGAGCTACTCATTTCCCCAGCTGCTGGGAATATTGGCTGCTGAAAGTTCACTGGAAATTGCCTTCAGCCAAAGGGTCATGCCTCTCCCAGGGAGCCACCCACAGCCAATGACCAGCTGATGAAGGGATAGAAAGGCTCAAGCCTCTTGTCTCAATTCAGGACAATTCTGAAGATCATCCCAGCTCCAAAACTCCCCTTCACCCCCAGATCTGCTGAGCTTTGGTTATAGCCGCATTGCCCATGAGCTTCTCCTTCTGCTCAATCCTTCCTTCCTCTCTTCCCTACATGAAACACACAATTCTCTGTCCCAGAGACTTTTTCCAGGGGACTCAGTCTAAGACAAGGAAACCATGTTTAATGGACACATAAATTACATTCAAGACAGAGAATAATATACCTGCCATATATGCTACTTCCATTGGCCACTGACCAGCTAGAAATGTCAAGAGATGGTTAACCTAAAGGAATGCTTCTCAGCAGCAGACTTATATTTGGAAAAAATGAAGTCATTTCTTTCGCCATGGACAAGAATAGATGGCCAAAGAAAGGAAGTTATCGAAATAAGGGCAACGTTGCAATATTTTATGATTTCTCACTTGCTATGTAATTGGGATCATCTCTCATTAAATATGGAATAGCATACAGTTCCTTATAGAATCCAAACAATTTCAGTAATGTTATAACCCTCAAACACTCAGCATGAGTAGTTTATGTAGAGCAGTGGCTAGCTGGGATTTAATGACTGTCTTGGGACTTGGTAAAACTGTGTGGTGTTATTTGGATGATTGTGTCCAGGAATAATGGTTTTATTCTTATTAAATATCAAGGCGGCTTTAGGAATTAAATAATTTATATTGAATTAAGTTAAATAATCTAGCCAACAAACCTAATGAATCATGAGCTTTATTCTGATTGGTGGAGAAGAGACATTAGCCCCCAGAGAGTAGCTGCTTTCTCTACATAACCATCCAGGCATACTGCAGACAAATTTGCAAGTTGGCCAATACAGTTGCACAAAATGAACTGAGTGTACAAGATGAATACTGAATTCCCCAGAGTCTGAGCTGACCACTGCAGACTCGGTGGTGAATACTAAAAAATTATTACAGAAACAATTTAAAGTTAACCTTCAAATTTGTGAAATCAATGCAAGTTACGCTGCTTGAGAAATTAAGTGTGCTGTTCATTGTAAGACTGCTAATTACTCTTAGGGAAAGTGTGCCTTTAAAGCAATATCCTTCACGTAGGAATACTAGATGGGCTTTGTTAAAATATTGAGCATCTTTAAAGCTAAAAGGAATACTCTAGAATAGGAAAAGGAAAGTGTCTGTGAAATACACATAGGCAAAATCACTTTTTATTCACCCTAGACATTTTAAAAAATAAATGCAAGGGTTAGAATATTATGCATCTTCCAATAATCATAGGGAAGAGCATATAAAAGCTGAAGAATCAATGAAAAAGGTGACTAGGTAGTCAATAAACATACATTTTAAAAGTAGTTTACATGATTCCCACAAGCTGCTTTATTGGGGACATGATCATTGTCATTACTTTCTAAGTTGGGGTTTGTAGGATTTGCCCTCCTAGAGATGAAGCTATTTATTTTTTCCTAGGAAGATAGCCATGGCATCCAAGTTACTGCCGGAAACCAGGATTGATAAGAAGAGCATCCCTTTCTAGTTCATTACATTTTTTTGTCTATAAAGTTGAAAGCTTTATTAAAGCTACCGAAAATAACATTTGCTAATCACATGTTTACTAACTTAAACAAGGTTTAAAGGCTTAAAAAAATACCTGCTTTTTTCTCTCTAATCTTTATCTAATAGTAGCAATCACTACATTTTCTAACTGTGATATTTTTCTTGAGGGTAGAAGAGAACTTTCCAAGTTAGTTGTTAATTCATATCAAAAAGCTTTTCCCAGGCATGCTCACAGTCTATACTTTGGGTGTATAGGTCACCTTTTTCTAATGGTTGATTTTTTTCTTTCTTTAACCAGAGAAGCCTTTTCCTACCTGCCTACCAGTTACCTATGGAATGACCACAGCTACCCTTCCAAGTGTCTGGCCCAAAGTCCCTGCTATCTTATTTTAAGAATAGCTATGTCTATTTGCAGTGCACTTTTTTTTTTCATCTCACAGAGTAGATAACATTTATCAGAAGTTGGGTATGACAAATACATCCCTAGAGGGACAAAAACACTGAAGATGTTTCTTAAAATCATACTTAAGAAACTGGGTAAAAAACATTTAACATTATTACTAAAGGAAATGTATTCTAATAAATGTTAGTAATATCACAAACTGAAACACTACATTGTACAAAATCAGCGGCTGTAGTAACTACCAGGGGCAGGTGGAAAGAGAGAAAATAGTTCATCTGACAGGAATGCAAAACAAATAAATAAACGTCCAGTAATAGTTTCTTTGAACAGCTTTTCTCTTTAATTCTTTATCCACACATTCTGGCATTTTTCTAAACAGTCTTAGAAGAGATAATGACCTTGCAATATGATACTAGTAATAGTACAGTGGTTAATTACAGCCAAAAGGCAAGGTCTACATTCAAATGCAACCAAGTACCCAGAGACTGGGCTGGTGACTTTGAACATGACCAAGCAGATGCTCTATCAAAGGACTCTGAATGCTGAACATGGATGAAAGAAATGATTGAATTTACCATTAGGCCTTGTGGAAACAACACTCCTGCTCACAGCAAGCAAATCTATTGGTTTGCAAAGCTTCCCCATTTATAGCTACAGCCATCAAAAAAATAAAATAAAATAAAAGAATTATTTGGCTTACTGCCTGAAGTTACCTCTTAACAATCACTGTGGTGAGGGAGATGGCATTGTCTTTATTGATTTAGACTAATCAGGTCCCTCCTCTGAAGCTGAGGCCAGAGTACATTTCACCCAAATCACAAGACTATTCCAAATGGTGAAGGGATAAAATAATTGTCAGGGAACTCCCACAATGTGCACGACGATTCACCTTTGGCTATTCAAAATGCATAAAGACACTCTTTCTCATACATTTTTCAAAGCGTTCATACCTCGGTGAAACATGTCCACTCCTTCTACAAGAGAAGACAATCCAAAATCTTATCCTTTTATCACAGCCAGTTCCTGGGTCCACATCCCTAGATGATGTGCCATCTATTCTGACAGTCCAGATACAGCTCCAATTGGTCCACCAACGTTGGGCTGAATAATGAGTTGTACCCTCTACACCTACAATATAAAGTGATGGAGAAATAGTAGAATAACATCAATACAAACTCCCATTTGGAAAACCAAAAGATGTTGGGAAACAATACAAGTGGTCAGTGGTCCATAGCACATACTGAATCCTGCAAGGACTCCCTGCTTGAGCAGTGAACCGAGTGCCTAGGTCACCTAAACTTGGTGCTCCCAGATCTGCTAAGAGGGCGTCTCCTGACCCTTGTCTTCCATGAACAATTCTGAGTTAAGCATAAAGAAGAATACCCATTTTGGAAGCTGCACCATTTTAGAAGTTTAACTCGTATGGGTTCCATTTCTGGGGTTTGGGGAAAACCTAAAAGCATTCACCAGCTGTTGTTATCCAGGTTTCAGATTTCTTTGGCAATGCAGAGCTCTTTAAAATTTAGTAGGCTTCTGTCTTTTTAAAATTTAGTAAGCTTCTGTCTTTTTAAAATTTAGTAGGCTTCTGTCTTTTTGCTCCCAGTCATTTCTATGGATCTGTAGCCAAAGCCAGAGGTTCTACTTCAAGTCTGGGAAGACTGTCTCCTGACAACAGGCCTCTGGGTTCTGTTAATTTCCCTAGACCAGATTGCAATGGCATCAACCACTGTAGAGCCATAATGGCCATTGAAAAGCCCTAAATATATAGGTAATGAAAGTCAGAAGTCTGGGTTCCACACTTAACCATTTTACCTATCTACGGTCTACTCATTGCTTTTATTTCTTTACGGTGATACACCATGCCCTGTAGTCCATGGAATGTAAGTGGGATGGTGTGGCAGTTTGATAGTATTTATGAATTCCAAAAAGAGATATTGATTATGTTTGTAAACTCATTGGTTACTCTGGGCATGATACCCTTTGATTGTATTGAATTCAAAGGTTATGCTTATTTGATTAAATTAAGATTAAGGCTTTGATTTGGCTGTGGCAGCAGGGCATTGAATCCCCACTCCCATGGAGGGCAGACACTCACACAGAAAAAGACAAGGCAGAGGAAGAGAGACAGCTCATTAGACGTGACAAAAGCCCTGGGAAGAGAGATGAGCCTGATAGTCTACAGCTGACCTTGTGAAGAGACCAGAGCAGCTGAGCCCTGGGGAGAGATATGAGCCTTAAACCAGCCTACAGCAGAGATCAGAAGAAGCTGGGACCACGGCCTTAAGAGGAAGAAGGAAGGCTGAACCCTCACAGATGTTGTCTGTCATCTTGTGTCAACATGTGGCAACAGACTTTGGGTTAGGAAGTACCTCTATGGTTCCTTGAGTTGGACTCTTTAGGGCCTTGTGACTGTAAGCTTCTACCCCAAATAAATACCCTTTATAAAAGCCAACAGATTTCTGGTACTTTGCATCAGCACCCCTTTGGCTGACTAATACAGAGGGAACCCAAATTAAAGAGAAAGGCAGAATAAGAGTCTAAGAATACCCACCCCCCACCCCATCAGCTAGTTTGTGGGTACATCTTGGTCACTACAGTTTGTTTTCTTTGTTTTTCTATCATGTACACGGGTTTGAGGAATATCTTCCACAAGAATATAGTCCAATAATGCATATAGGACCAGGATGTTAGTGAAAATAACTGTAGTTCAATACACTCACAAATCTATATGACAGATATATTCAAGAATCCTCTGATATTTGAGCAAATTGCCCTTACAAAGTCTTCTCAGGAATAAAGTAAGTTTTCTGTACTTTCAGCATGTTACCTTGAGTCTCTAGAGGGAACTCTGGAGGCCAGGTATGGATGTTTTTAACAGTTATTAATATCTGGTCCTTGGGATGAGTAAGCAATGGGCCATTTGAGGGACTGTGTATTCTAAATGTTAATATTACTTGGACGGATTACTTTGTCTAGGTCTTAGAAAAGAGAACAAATCACAGTTTTCCTTTTGGAGAAAGGAGAGTAAGAGAAGTGATGTCTTGTAAATCTGTAATTAATGGGGTTTACAAATGGCTCAATCCGCTTCCCAGATGAGTCCAGGGCTTGGGGAGCAAAGTGATAAATGGTCAAAAGGGTGATTTTAGCCGAAGGTAACTGTGCCGCACAACACAGAAGCCTATTATTACTTTTTTTTTCAATCTGTAAAGAATTTAACGTGTATCCAGCTTTAAGTACTATTTCTTGGTGGATGGGCAAAGGAGGTCCTGAGCAACAAGCACATCCATTATTTTCTTATCATTAAGCTCTAGGCATCATTCCCTGGTGATGAAGTACTTCTGCCATGATGAAGACTATAGAATTATTAAACCGGCCAAAGTCACAAAGATAATTTAGAAATGAGCCTACGGAGTGCTATCTAACCATGTACTTCAGAGAGGAAGGCTATCCAGCCATGTACACACTCAGCTTTGACCTGTTTGGAACAAGCATCCTTTCCCCCACTAAACAAATATTTTCACTTTCTTATCGATTTGCTTTCCAAAATACTCCTTATATTTTAAACATACTTCACATTTTTATGAAAGACAAACACACCCATAGCTGAAAGACATGCATGGTTCTATTAAACAATCATTTTGAACTCTTCCAGTATTTACATCAACATTATTGAAAAACATGATTATACTGTTTCTTCTTGATTTTTCCATTTTAGACACCATCTATTTACTTCTCACTCTTCCCATTCTTTCTCATCTCATCCCTCCTCCCCACTCACCAATCAGCCCTTTTCACTTCCCAACTTCTCAACAGAGCTATACCATAATTTTGGTTGGAGATATTTAACATTTATATTATTTAAGTATAAAAATTTTCTGTGCCATGACTTCTTTCCTTGCATAACTTTTTAACCCCAAGGAAATAAAAAACTATCTTAGTGTGGATGTGTTTTCTCAGATTTTTTTAACTTACCACAAAATCAACCCCAAACTCTCCCCACGTGTCTAAATCTATCCTAGAATGTTCAAACCTAGCAGATAGTCTATAAATTTCATCTTCTTGGAAATATTTCTCCCAGCATCTTCAGACCTGCTCCAGTTCTACAGTATTGTCCTCTGTTCCTCATTCACAGTTTTCACCCTGAAATTTCCCTTTACAGTCATTGTAGAGCTATCCTTTGCCTCTTTCGTGTTGGATCTTTTGTTTCCTGAATCCCATCTCTTTTATCTTGGTTAACACCGTAATTTTAGTATTGTATCATCCCTAGGATTTTCCTAGAAAATTGATGCATATGAGAAAAATTGAGGCTTTTGCACATCCAAAAATGTCTTTCTTCTACCTTCATCCTTAATGAATAGTTTGTTTGGGTATATAATTTTTTGTCCAGAATAATTTTTCCTCAGAAGTTTAAAGATATTTCTCCATTTCCCAGTAGCTTCTAGTATGACTATTAAGAATTCTGATGGGAACCGATGTGGCTCAAGCAATTGAGTACCTGCCTCCCATATGGGAGGTCCCGGGTTAGGTTCCCGGTGCCTCCTAAAGAAAAACAAACAAACAATGAGCAGACAACAGGCAATGAGCAAAGAAAAGTCAACAACAACAATGAGCAGACAATGAGCAAAAACAAGAAGCAGGGAACCAAAGTGGCTCAAGCAGTTGAGTGCCCACCTCCCACATGGGAGGCCCCAGGTTCAGTTCCCAGTGTCTCCTAAAGAAAACAAAACAGACAGTGAGCAGACAATGAGCAAAAAAAAGACAATGAGCAGACAATGAGAAAAAAAAAATCTGATGCTAACCTGATTCTTGATCTTTTGTAAATAAATTGTTTTTTCTTGAAAGCTTTTATCTATTTTCTTGTCTTCAGTGTTTGTATGTAGGTCTTGTGTTGGGTACTAGATATGGTTTGTCAATCTGGAAACTTAATTTTACAAACACAAAGAGCTGTAAAAGCTGGGCAGTTAACATACATAAACAAAGTAGAATAGGTAAACCAGAATGGACACGACTTGTCTAAGGGTAGCCTTTACTTGGCTTTCTGCTGAAAGAATGCCACAAGGGCTGGTGTTGCCAGATTTTCAAATTTTACAAAAAAGCCAGATAATCCAGCTTTTACATGAAATACTCCAGTTTTTAAATGTTGGAAACGAAATCACTTATTAATAACACTGCATAAGGCAAATAAAATGCTTCTACTAGCTTCCAGGTTGCAACCTTGGATCTATATAAAAGCATCTAACATAGTGTCAGGCACATAGCAGGCACACAACAAAAAAAATGTAAGACCCAGTGTTTTTCCTCCCTGCCTGAGCACAGTTTTGAAGATGGTTCTATCCATTACTGATGGGCAGGAACCAGGAACTAGGAGCTTTTCCAGGTACTTTTGGAAATGAGGAGATTCTTTCCCTCTAGAGCAGTAGTGTTGAAGGAATCATCTTCTCCATTTGGATTGAGTTCCACCACATCAGAAATAGAGATCCAAAGAGGCTCTATTTTTCAAACATATTCTATAGATATAATCATGTCATGAGTATTTTAGATTTTACAAATACGATCTATATCTTTTCCACTTACTATTTTTCAATGCTTTCCCCCCTTTTGACATTTATTTAGTGTGAAGATCTTTTTGAAATTGTCCCCTTCTTCCATCTCTTGGGTTTGTGACTTCCATTTGAAAAACTCTCTGGCCCTCTTTGGGGAAATACCATAGAGCTGTGACTAGTAAATGATAAACCCCAAGGAGACACAGTATCTGGCTGACCTAAAATGCCAACAGACGCATTTAGCTATTACACATCCATAGGATTCCAACAGCTTTAAGACTTCTGGAGTTGATCATGTGATACAAAAAAATTGTTTTAAGAGTAAGTGTGAAAATTGAGTTAAGGATTCTCTGGGTGAGCCAGCAAGCTCTTTATAGTCCTTATCATAAATTGGATTAGTATTGTTTTGAGGGAAATGGCCCAAAAAGATGACACACAACATCAGATTCTACATAATAAACCAAAGGACATTCATTATTCTAAATATTCTTAATGCTGAGTGAAACCTAAGGATTTCTTAATCAGGATTACTATTATTAAAAAATATCCTATCCCTCTATCACTGAGATGTCAACTCAAGCTTAAAATTATATACCTCCATATATATTTGTGTACACTTAATGGTTGTGCTCAAAAGCACAATGCTATCTTACCTGCCTTAATTATCTAGCTAATGACCTTAACACTCTACTTTATTTTACCTGAAGTTCCTAATGCCTGTTTCTGCTGGGCTTAATCTGATTTCTCTGTCTAAAGAAGTTTAAAGGAAATTGTTCTTTCAATGATCTGTCGCATACAATATACATTCAGTCATTCAACCAACATTCATTCAACAAACATTTGTTGAGTACCTTAGTGCACCCAGCATTGTGAGAGACACTGGGATACAGTGGTGAGCAAGGAAAGCTATAACTGCAGCTTTTGTGGACCTTACAATATAAGGAAAGACAGACATCGGTCAAATACTCCCAAAACTAAATGTATATCACTGTGATGGAAGTGGCTTTTGTTATTCATGATGGGCACAGAAGCACACATGATAGTTTATGCTAGTGAGATGACTCAGGGTGGGGCTGACCACCCAGAAAGACCAACCATGTGGTTAGGGGTTGGGGCTTTGAGCTACTTCGTATCTGCAAGAAATGAGTTCAACCACATGGACGATTTATAATAAGGGAACATGAGCTACCTTAGGAGGTCACAAAGGCAAAATGTGAGACATCATCTAAAGGAGATATAGGTGTTCACTAGGCAAAGGGAAGGGGAAGAGACATAAGGGAAAAACTGGTTCAGGGCAAAAGAACACCCTGTGCCAAAGGGTGAGAATGGCACTTAAAGGGAACTAACAAAGCACCATGTGGCTAGAGCACAGACCGTAAGAGGAAACCATGGAAGATAATACTGCAGTGGTGGTCAGGAGCCCAAGGAAAGGATTTTGGTCCTAATCCTAACAGTGACGGGAAGTCATTGAAGTATATTAGCAAAGAGTGTTGCAACATTAAAATTTACATATTGAAAATATCCCTCAGGCTCATTGGGAGAACAGATTGAAGAATGAATGAAATGAGACGGGTTAGTGAGCTACTGCTGTGGTCCAGACAAGAGGTAATAAGAGATGGTGGGAGCTGGGAGCAACATGATGGCAAGAAAGACTGACTGTAGGGAAGGAAAAGGAGATGACATCTACGCTTCTGTGTTGTAAAATTGGTGAAATGCAGGTGCTATTTAGTGGGATAGGAAATACTAGAGGAGGAGTAAGCTGGATTTGGCTTTTGAGGCATTCAAGTAGAGATTTTGATATATGGGTCCAGAACTCAGAGGATGCTTTTGGGCCACAGATGTAAATTTGAAAAACATAAGGAATGGGCAAGAAAGACTGGTTAATCCAATGTTTCCCAGGCTATGGCATAAAGGATCCTTTCATCAGAGACCCCCACAGCTCTTGGGTCTATCTCAGAACTAAAAAATCAGAGTTAGTGGGCATTGAATCAGGGAATATTTATTTATGAGCACGTGCCTCAAGTGATCTTTCAAGCACTCTATATTTGAGATCCACCGGCCTACAGAGACGTGCCCTAAGGAACACCAACATTTACTGCCTTGGCATAAGAGGATGAGCCTGTAAAGGGGCAACTCAATGTGTTTCATTCTCCTTATTTATGAAAAAAAAAAAAAAAAAGGAAAGCTCAGGTTTCTTTTTAGAGCTGATTAACTGTCTAGATTAATTTCACAATTCACAGAAAATGAAAACTCCAGCTTCCAAGGTACCCATGAAAGTCAGCTCAGACTCTGCTAACTTGTGCTGGTCACTCAGCACGGATCCTTTGTCTTACATGTACCCTCCCTCCCTCTCCTGGGCACTGCCCTTTTAACTCATCCCTTTTCCTAGAAAGACAGCATTTCCAGTGAGCAAAATGTCACATTACCTTTGCTGAACAGGACATTTCAAATAAAATATTAGCAATAACAATTACCTCTAAGCCACTAATCCCTCTGAAGCGACTTTAACCCACCAAAGGATTTAAGGCAATTCCCTGAAAATATCTCAGGCTTAATAGATTATGGTGCTGGGCAATGAAATATATTGGCTCGTGTTGCTTTACCTTTCATTATGTGGCAGGTTCATCTATAAAAGAAAGTCATGGCACAAATTGTTTCAGCTATTATTTAATGTAAAAAATCAACTCATGGAAATATAAATAATAATAATCCTTCAGTACACATCACACTGTAGATATGGATATTTCTATGACCAGGGCATTATTGGCAAGAGAAACCACTAGAAAACACAATAAATATTCAAATACTCATTTCTCTAGGCAGGTTGGCAGTTTGCTGTGGCCCACATCTACAAGAGAATTCTGAAGGAATGTTTTTCTAGTGATGCTGAAGGGACATGGATTAGAGTGGTTGTTCTTATCCTCTGAGCTTTCAGCACTCCATCTGGTTTCCTTTGCCATGGCTGGATTTCTGAAGACAGGCCTATAGCACATTCAAAAAACATGTTTTCTGGAAAAAATGCATGGTGTGCAATCCCCCTTATGGAGTGACTTTTATTTATTCACCCTTTTACTCATTTAACAAATAAGTATTGCACACCTGCTATTACCAGACTCTATGCTGAGAACTGGGAATAAAAAGGACAAGACATGATTCCTGACTTCAAAAAGGTCACATTCTAGAAGTGGGGACAGGTAATATTAGCAGGTAAGATCCGAGCAACAGGAGAATTGCTCTGTTAAGACTAAGGAGAGGGACCTGAGACCACGTGGGAGGGGTACCTAATTCATTCTAGGAGGTCAGTGAAGGCTCCCAGAGAAAGTGAAATCTAGACCAGGGGTTCTCAGTCTTGACACTATTGACATTGGGGATGGATGAATCTTTGTTGTGGGGCGTGTTTAATATAGGAAGCATTGTAGGATGTTTAGCAGTATCCCTGGTCTCTACCCATTAGATGCATAGCAGCTCCTCCCAAGTCATGAAAACCAAAATCATCTCCAGACATTGTCAAATGTCCTCTGGGAGCAACTTCGCCCCCACTTAAGAACTTCTGGTCTAGGTTAAGACTAAAGAGGGAATGGGTGTTATCTAGGAAAAGTGGGCAACGGAGAGGCAGAATCAAGAGTATACACAGAAGCAAAGAGGACATAGTTAGATTGTAGAACTGGAAGAAGTTTGCCAGGGTTCTTTTGGAAAAGCAGCAAAAGATGGAGCTGGATGGGTGTGGGAGGTTTGTCCTGCATGGAGTTTGGACTTTATCTTGACAACAATGGGATACCAATGAAGAGTTTTAACTGATGAATGTTAAGGAAGTTTTGATTGGTTATAAGCGATGAAGGAGGAAGGGAGAAGTTAAGCAGAACACCGGCATAAAGTTGATCAATACTGTGGACAGTGTTATCCACTGAGATGATAAACATAGAAGCAGCAGCAGCAGCTTGCAGGGTGGGGCAGAGAAGTCGACAGGCTCGGTTTGGGACTGTTGGGTTTGCGGGCCTGTGGCTATCCAAGTGGAGCTTGCCAGATATACAGATTTGTTGCTTCGCAGAAAGACATGCTAGGAGATGCAGACTTCTCAACTATAAGCCTGTAAAGTGACAGTGGGAGCACCCTTCTGGGGAGGGTATGTGCAGAGTGAGAAGAGGGCTCAGGACAGAACCCTGAAGGATGCTTGCTCCAGACACAGGACCAGGGGAACCTTTGACCGGGTCGTATAGTTGGTAAAGTTTGTCTCTGGCTTCTAAAGTCTCTTCTTTCTGGCCTAACCCACCTTCCCCATTAACTCATCTTTATATCCTTGCTTCCCTGCCCCTAGTACATTCATGCCTTTTCCTCCCTTCCTCTTTTCTCAGGCAACATGCTCTCCAGAAGACTTGGTAAAAGGCTAAAAGCTCAACAAACCTTTTTTTTTTCCTTTTAAACATGTTGCAGATAGGTACATTTTCTTAAGAAAATGAATCCAAAGGAATAAATCCTTATTTGTGGAATTTTAAGTTCTTAGGAAAATGTATTCTAGTCAATTTTTGCTGTATAACTACTTCAAAATCTCCATAGCTTACAACAACAAATGTTTATTTTTCTTGCTCATGGGTCTTCAGGTCAACTCTGATTCAGGTCTGCTCTATGAGTCTCTCATTCTCCTTGGACAAACAGATACCAAGGAATTGTTCTTCTTAGGATAAATGGCAGAAGTGCAAAAGGGCGGGCAACACCATGCTAGAACATGTAAGGCCTCTGCTTGTGCAGCACAACTAGGAACGTTCCATTGGCCAAAGTCAGTCACGTGGCCAAACCCAATGTCAATGGGGACATAGCAAAAAGAATGGCTCTTAAAAACAGGGAACAATAATGCAATCTGCAAAAAAAGTAAATGAAGTATCTTGGTCATTGTATTAGTCAGGGTTCTCTAGGGAAACAGAACCGACAGGAGATAAGTGTAAATAGTATGAGATTTTATAAAACTGTGCGACCATGGGGATGCACAAGTCCAAATTCTGTAGGGTAGGCTGCAACCGGGGACTCCCATGGAGGTCCTCTTTGAGTTATCCAGGAGATGCTGGCTATCTGAAGTAGAGATGGGAATTCTCTCTGAATGCTGAAATCACTTCTCCTTTTAAGGCCTTCAACTGATTGGATGAGACGTCCCTCTTTGATAATTGCAATCTAAACAGCTGATTATAGATGTAATCAGCCATTTATGCAATCAACTCACTGATGATTAAAGTCCATGAATGTCCTTGTATTATAATTAGCCCAGGGCTTGTTTAATCAAACAACTGGGCACCATTACCTGGTCAAATTGACACATTAGCCTAACCATCACAGTCATTATCTCCCCTTTTCAGGGGTTTTCCCTGGTCACAAGTTGGACTATGATTTTTCATGAGTGTGTTAACTTTGTTTCAATCTACAATCACAGAATGTGGACTTTGTCACAGTAAATTTGTGCTACTGGTCAAAGGTGGGCACCTAAAAGAGAAATCATGGATGAAAAAAAGCAGACCCTTCCGGGCAGCAAAAAGCCCATCAACAGCCACGTTCTAGCCAAAAACAAGTCAATAGTCTCTTTCATCTTTGTGTTCAGGGCAGCCTAAGTAAATGGCATGGTAATGATTATAATGTTAGAAATAGTCATTAAGTCATTAAGTTTAATTAATTGGCAATTAAGCCCCATTCTGTATTTTAGGGATGAGTAAACCAATTTTGATAAAGTAAAGAGACTTGCTCAGGATTCCATAGTCAGTCAAGAACAGGGCAAGTACCTTCGTGCAGACCTCCTGGCCCCCTATCCACCACGCTGGGACAGTCTCCCTGATCCACTGAGTCAGGAATAAAAAACTGACATGTTTGTGAGCTCAGACTTTCAAAGTAGAGGCCGAAGGCATTTCAAGGTTGGATCTACATCCTCTTGCAGAGGTGCTTCTGCAATCTGTTGATCGTGGCTCACCTAATGTTCATTTTCTTGGCAGCATAACATACAAATGAGTATCTCTTGCCACCAATTCCCCAAGGAGAAACCTAAGCCAGCCTTTTGTGTTTTCATCACTCAGGATGTAGTAAGAGACAGGGGAGCTGATTTAGCTACATTATGTCCTTACATGACAGATGGGCAGCACACGTTCCTTGTGTAACAATGTCACTACAGCTACAGAAATAGTTGGTGGTTGAAAATGGGAAATGGTGAAGATTTGCTTTAACCTAAGAGGGCAGATAAGACACCCAGACCCACATTCAAGAAGCAGTAGGTCTCCAGTCCTAATAAGCAATAGGGGAAAAGTCAGGACATCAAGAACTGGGAGCATTTCTAAATGGCTAAAAACGAATTTACTAGGATTTATATCTACCAAAATGGACTTGAAAAAGGAAGGCAGAGCAATTTTTATAACTTTATATTTAAAACAGATTGGAGAGACTACACACAGTTAAAAAACAGTTTCAACAACAACAACAAAAAAAGGATATTCTCTGTCCCTAAATAATTTTTAATGGATTAAATAATATAAATAGAGACCCAAGCAATTTCCCTTTCTCTCTAGCATAAAGCCACATGTACAGTGCTTTCATATACTGGGTGATATGTTTTGAGTGATAATAACAATGAAGTATCAGTTTTATTCCAATTAAAGAAGTGTAAAAGAAACATTACATAGAACCTGGCATTCTCTGGAAAAGTTTAGTAACAAGATCTGGATGGAGCAAAAGGGAAGAGAAGGATGAAGCCAACTAACATTTTTTCTTCAACTTTTCTTTGTAAACTCCTGTCCTTTGGCCATTTTTGGTGTTATTTTTAAAAAATAATAATTCACATTGATGATAATATGATTTCACCATTAACATCCTAAAGATAAGGTTTATTCATTTAATACACATAATTTCTAGGAAAGCTCCACCTAGGGGTGATATTTCATGTTTTGGTGGGGTTATTTCACTAAACTTCACTCTCATTTTATTGATTCTAAAGAGTAACTTGAAATAAGAAAAGAAATATTATTAAATAAATTCCTTCAAAGGAGAAACTTAAAATTTGAATATAAATATTATTAAATAAAATATGAAAACACTAATACTCCAAGTTTTAAAAATGGGCAGAGGACCTGAACAGAGAGGAAGTATATAGGGTAACTAAACAACAACAAAGTGTTTAATCTTACTAGAAAAGAAAACCCGAAAACTAAAGCCAGAGGCTACTTCCTGTTTACCTGTTTGGGAAAGCCTCAAGCATGGCATGCACAACGCTGAAGCTGACTGGGTAGCAGGAACTCTCCACTCCACTGCTGGAAAAGGCCTTGTAGATGGTCAGAGGCAGCGCTAGGCTTTCAACCCAGGCAGTCTGACCCGAAAGCCCACACTCATTAACGACTAGCAGGATAGAAAGATATGAGCGCTATCTTGAAGCTCTCTTAACAAAACTGGGTGATGGATTGGAAAAGTGTGATGAAGAAAGAGAGGTAAGAGAAAAGGAGTGTGTACCATGATTCAAGTTCATGACTCTGAGCACAGAGTGGATGGTGGTGTCATTAGCCAAGAAAGGGAATATAACTGCTACTGTCCAATGGCTTTCACGTGTCCCAATTAAAACAAACAGAAAAAAACAAACAAACAGAAACAAGGAAAAAAAGATAACTTTCAGGATGCCACAGTCACTTGCCACTTGAAGTTTGCAGCTGAACTTGTATTGCTTTTGCTTACTCACTTTGTATGACTATTGCCAACTGGTTTGACTTTTTCACAACCTCAACTGCTCCAACAATAAATATTTCCTCTTACACGGCTGCTGAGAAGTCAGCTTCAGATGACTGCAAAGATAAGGTATCTCTCCTTCTCTCTTATGAAACCAGGTGGTCTCAGACATTTCTAGATGACCAATGGAGGCACATAGCATGAGTATATACACAGAGACAGGCAGAAACAGGGATGAGGGAATGGAAAAAACCTTCTTAGTTCTGCTCCCATCAAGTGGAACCATTGGATTCACCTCCTTAGACATCAGTTTCCTCTTCAGGAAAACAAGTCTTAACACTTAACCCCACAGAGAGTTGTGAGGGAGCACAGTGCTGTGGAGAATCATTGTATATATGTGCAGTTTTAGATCCAGAGATGACATTTGCCAGAGAGGCTAAGCCACTGGCTCCCAACCAGCGTGCTACAGCATGTCTGTGAACCTTAATTTGTTCCTGCTCCTTGGCCAAATCTTAATCAGGGGATAAAGATTCCTTTTGCTACAACTTGTTATCTGCGCAGACAATTCAGACAGTTAACTGCCTGATGGAGCATTTTGCTGAGTGAGCTGTGATGCAAGATGTAGTATTGGGAACAATCTTGCTGCACATCAGACGAGGTAGGAGGGAAAGTGAAAAGGCAAGTCAGCCCCAAAGGGGCTTTTATGTACTGAAATACATAAAAGCTTGGCCCAAGGATGGAGACCACGCGCGTGTGTGTTTGTCTGTGTACGCGCACACCTATATGTGTACATACACATCATCAGGGCACTCCTACCCAAAAGGTGATGTTCTGCTCCGAGGAAACCTTTGAAATTAAGAGTACAAAAACTATGTGTGCTAAACAAACAAACAAACAACAAAAGAAAACTATGTGTGCTTTCAAGACCCTGGAAAATATTTCATAAAGTAGTAATGGGGAAGCAGATGTGGCTCAAGTGATTGGGCCCCCATCTACCATGTGGGAGATCCAGGGTTCCATTCCTGGGGCCTCCTGGTGAAAAGCAAGCTGGCCCACATGGTGAGCTGGCCCAAGTGAAGAGTTGGTCCACACGGAGTGCTGGCCCATGTGGAGAGCTGGCACCTCAAGATGACGCAATGAAAAGAGACACAGAGGAGAGACAATAAGTGACAAAGCAGACCATGGGGCTGAGGTGGTGCAAGAGATTGAGCGCCTCTCTCCCACTCCACTATGTGTTTGCTACTCTTATCTTTGCCACCTAAAGAGAAGACAAGCCGACAGAAGAACACACAGAGAGTAGAAAGCGAGCGCAAAAAATAACGGGTGGGGTGAGGGGTGGCGGGGAGGAGAAATAAATCAAACTTTTTTAAAAAGTAATAATGACTAAATTTTAGTTACTACCAACTTAATCAATTTCATTTTGAGTCTTTAATCTCTCTCTTCATGTGGGTTCCCAAAAATTCCAGTATTGTAAGCGTACTTTAGACAAAAAGACTTGAGAATCCTTGCAGTAAGTACCCACCTCAGATCACACACCTCCAAAGTGGCAGCACTGCCATCCCAGCCAGGTCCGTCTGACTCTTAACCAGAGTTTTTTCTCAACAATCCGGGTATAAAAAGGAGAGACAGTTTCTCCTTGCTGCACACTGCCTGGAGCTCAGATTCCCCAGACTCATGGTTCACACCCTCCAGGGGGGTTATCTATCTTCTCTGAGCAGAGGTGGGTCCTGGATAAAACACATGGTCTGCCATTTGCTCGGTATTCTGGGCCTTAGATTCCTGAGCCACCCAGCATCTTTCTGCTTCCTTTTCTTTCAATTCCTTGGGACTCGGTGTGCAATGTCTGCAGATATAACCTCTTTTGCACCTTCAGGGTCTGTCTCTTCATTCTTTTTAATATCAATGATTAGCCCAATGTCCAGCACATAATTGGTGCTCAATATTATTTTGCTGAATGACTTTATTGGATAAATGGCTTCATCTCACCTTCCATATGGGTGACTTTTATCCCAGAAAGCTGAGAAAAAACAGAAAATGAGATAAACAAACCATTGCCAATTCCCCAACCAATCTTCACTTAGACATTTTTATAGTAAATTAAACAGATTTAATTACAACACAAAGGCTCCATAAATTATCAGTGGTCCCATTAACTACTTGAATGTCATGACAAAATACTAAAGAGATAGATAACAATTAGATTCTGTCTAAATTTGTGTACAATCTTTTTCATTTACCCAGCTAATAAGTGCATATATTTTTAAAAATCAAGTACCTCCCAAAGGTTTATCACAAATAGCTGTCCTCTACCCTACCCCACCTGTCCTCCCCATCCTACTCCCCAGAGGAAAACTCCTTCAACCCCTCCCCATGCTAGTAGTCACTTCCACAGTCCCAAAACTATGTGTTTGCTACTCTTACCAACACTAGTAATCTATTAGTTTCTTATTACAACAGATGAAGTTTAGTCCTCTCATTAGTCACCACCTCCCTTCTCTCCCATTCTCCCAATATAGTTATCCATCATTTTAGATTAAATCAATTATCAGTGTTGACACAAATTAGCCCATGTAAATATTGTTCACTACAGAGTCACATATACTATGACTGCATTTACTTTCCTGAAGAAAGTTTTGTTTTTCTTGAAATTTCTAATTGCCTGATTTGTTCACCGTCACTATCTGGCATCCACACATTCTCATTATTGAAACCTCCTCCTGGAGTGCTCCATCCTCCTATTCCATTTTGAATTAGTTGCTCTCTAGACTAGTGCTGTCCAATGGACTTTTCTGTGATGATGGAAATATTCTATATCTGTACTGTCTGGTATGATAGCTGCTAGCCATGTGTAGCTATGGAGTGCTTACTTGAAAGGTAGCTAGTGCAACTGAGGAACTGGATTTTTTATTTTATTTAATTTTAACTGGAGTATTTAACTCATTTACATTTCATGTAATTATTGAAATTGGTTTAAAGTATCTCATCTTGGTATTTTTAAATAGTTACCCCATTTGTTCTTTGGTCCTCTGTTTTTCCTTTCCTGCTTTCTTTAGGTGGATTGATTATCTTTTAATATCTATTTTACCACCTTTATTGACTTTCTGTATACACCTCTTCATGTTTTTCAGTAGTTGATTTAGAAATTACAATATGCATATTTAAGCCATCACAGTCAACCTTCAAATAATATTGCACTAATTCATGAATAGTGTAGGAATCAATAATATGGGTTTATTTCTCCCCTTGTGCCCTTTGTGCTCATGCTGTTCTTATATTTTCCCCAAAACCCCACAAGGTATTCTTATTATTTTTGCTTTAACTAGTCAATAGTCTTTCAGAGCAATTTAAAATCTTATACACACACACACACACACACACACACACACACACACACATATAAAAGTACTAAAAAGTTAAAAGCTTTTACATATTCCTAGATAGTTCCTTTCTGTAGCTCTTCATTCCTTCCTAAAGATTTAAGGTTCCATCTCTGATGTCATATCATTTTATCAGTCTCTTGTATGAATGTGGCAATGGGTGGGGGAGATGATGGGCAACTAGCTTACGGTATTCTTTGTATGTATGAGAAATGTAGGTTGTGAGGATTGACCTCTCTATCCACTAAATTTGAGCCAAGTTCCCTATTTTGGGCCCTACACCCGGTGATGTACTGGAGCCAGCTCCTACCAGCCCTTCAGAGCTAATTGTGCACACTTCCTCCCAATTCTGCCTTCAGAGATGTTGATAGCTGGAAGTTGGCCATGGTGTGTATATTTCCACCACAGACTCAGTAAATGCTACAAATAAGGGTTTTTCTCCTTTTTTTTTTCCTTCTTTCTCTTTCCCCCAGAGAGCTGGTTGTGAAACATCTCCCAGCACCTGCTGCCTGCATCTTACCTTCACCTATCTTCTGTGCCTGACACAACCATGGTGTGTGTAGAGAGGGATGACTGTCTTCAGCCCATAACTCCCCATACACATTTGGGACTCTGACTTCCTCTGCCCTGTCATATATGTCATATTCCTTCTTATGCTGGAGCTCATGATCCCTTTCTCTTTGTCCTTGTGGGTTTATATATTTATTATTGCTATTTTAGTGGGGCCTTGGAAGGGGGAAGAGAAGTGGAAAGTATAGAATTAATCTCTCATCTTTAACCAAAAGCCTTACCTTTGTCTTTAAAAGTGGAAAATTTTAAAGAAATCATGTAACCTCAGAAATTTAAAGAGGCTTAATAATGTATCAGGGCTATTCCCAAAAGTTCTAGTAATCTTCACATTGGTCCAGGATACTTTTTAACCTTATTTTTAAGAAAAAAAAAAAAGGAAGACAATGAGCAGCTCTTTTTCATCTCTACTGAGGAAAAAGGGAGGAAAAAAAGTGGTGTTTAGCTATAGCATTTGTGACAGTTTGAGATTATTTTTGAGAATCCCAAAAAGAGAAAAATTATGTTTGTAAACGAATCTATTCTTCTGGGTGTGATACCGTTTGATTGTATTAAATTCAGTGAGGGGCCTATGATTAATTTACTTGATAAAATCAGTTTAGGGCTGCTGATTGGACTATGCCAGTAAGGTGTGACTCAGGTTGAGTCCCTGCTTGCTTGGTGGGCCGATATAGATGGACACTTAAGAAGACACACGAGAAGAAAGAGAGCTCTGTCATGTTTGATCCTGGGGCCCTAGGGAGAGATAAGCCATTCACCTGATAGTTTGCAGCTGACCTTGTGAAGAGACAGAGCAGCTGAGCAGCTGAGCAGGCCCAGAAAGAAATCAGCCCTATGCCAGAGACTGATATAGGAAGCCCTGAGAGACAAGCCCTATGCCAGCCTACAGCTAAGATTGAGAAGAAGCTGGGCCCACAGAGCCTTAAGAGGAAGAAAAAGCCCAGGAAGGAGAGGCCAGGCAGAGATCAGTGACCATCTTGCTTCAACATGTGGCAACTGACTTTGGTGAAAAAGCAACCTTGAATTGGACTCTTGTGGGCCTTGTAATTGTAAGCTTTTACCCCAAATAAATGTCCTTTATAAAAGTCAATCGATTTCTGATACTTTGCATCAGCACACCTTTGGCAGACTAATACAGCATAAGTCATTTAGATGTTAATAACAAGATTCAATTCAACATTTATTGAATGACTGCTAGGTGCTGCACAATATGCTAGGTGCTAGATATAAAGGAAGAAACAAGGCAGGCATAAGCCCTGCCCTCATAGAAGTTAAGGTGTAGCAGGGGAGACAAGAAATTTAAAACATTTACGTAAATATGATAAATGTTAGAAGGAGAAAGGTATGGTCTACTCATACTTCCAGAGAAAATATTGTTCCAACTGAGACTTGAAGGATGAAGAACCACACATCATTTAGGATTTGTGGCTACAAATAGCAGAAGGCACTGTAGTTCATTTAAACAAAGACATAATTTATTAAGGAATATTAGATCAATACTACCCAAAGCAATTTAGAGATTCAAAGCAATTCTGATCAAAATTCCAGCAGGCTTTTTTTACATAAATGGAAAAGCCAATCATCAAATTCATATGAAAAAACATGGGCCATGAGTAGTCAAAACCTTTTTGAAAAAGAAGAGCAAATTTGAGAACTCAAATTTCCTGATTTCAAAACTAACTACAAAGCTACAGTGATCAAAACAGTGTGGAATTGACATAAAGACAGACATATACACAAATGAAATAGAATTGAGAGTTCAGAAATAAACCAACACATGTATGGTCAATTGATATTCAACAAGTGTACCAAGTCCACTCAATAGGGAAAGAATAGTCTCTTCAACAAATGGTGCTGGGAAAACTGGATATCCACATGGAAAATAATTAAATCAGACCCCTACCTCACTCTGTATACAAATAAACCAATGTTAACTCAAAATGGAACAACAATCTAAATAAGAGTGAAAACCATAAAACTCTTAGAAGAAAGCAGTGGGAAATCTTCAGGAACTTGTACTAGGCAATGGATTCTTAGATATGACACCAGGAGCATGAGCAACAAAAGAAAAAATAGGTAAGTTGGTGTCTTAGTTTGCTAAAGGTTGCCAATATAATAAACCAGAAATGAGTTAGCTTTTATAATGGGAATGTATTATGTTAACTGCTTACAGTTCTAAGGCTGTGAAAATGCCCAAATCAAGGCATTATCAGAGATGCTGTCTCACCAAATGTCAGCTGCTGGCAATCCTGGACTCTTGCCACATGGCAAGGCTAAATGACAGCTGGTCTCTGCTTTCTCCTCCAGGCTCACTTTCTCCCTAAGCTCAGCTGTGTAGCCAATCTGGCACTTGGCTTGTCTCTCCCTTCTCCTCCAAGCCTCATCTCTTTCAACTTCGGGCTAAAGTGGCTTCCTCTCAGCCTCTGTGCTCTGTTGATTCCAGCTTTTGTGTTCTTCTCTGTCTCTGCCACTTTTTTTGTGTGTGTGTCTCTGCTTTAAGTCCTCTGTTTATAAAGGACTGCAGTAAGAGAATTAGGACCCACCCTGGGTCCCACAATCTAATCAAAGACCCTTAACTGAATCCAGTCAAAAGTTCCCACATACAATGTTTTACAGGCACAGGAATAGGTTACCTTAGGAACATAATTTTCTAGGGTCCACAAAAGACTCAAAGCAGCAGGGTTGGGTTTCATCAAATTAAAACATTTCTGTGCATCAAAGGATAGGTTACCAAGTAGATGAAAAGAAAACCAACAGAATGGGAAAAAATATTTTGAAATCATAAATCTGACAGGGGTTTAATATCCAGAATATATAAAGAACTTCTGAAAACTCAAAAACAAAAAAAGCAACAACCCAAGTTAAAAATGGGTAAAGGACTTGAATAGACACTTCTCCAAAGAAGACATACAAATGGCCAATAAGTACATGAAAAGATACTCAACAATCATTAGTCATTAGGGAAATGCACATCAAAACCAGGGTGAGATACCACTTCACACCCAATAGGACAGCTTAAAAAAAAAAAAAAAAAGGAAGATAAGTGTTGGTGAGAAAGTGGAGAAATTGGAACTCTCATGCATTGCCAGTGGGAATGTAAAATGATGCAGCCTCTGTGGAAAACAGTTTAGTTGTGTTTCAAGATGCTCTGTGAAGGTTCTTTGGGTGATGAGGCACACACACGGATAGCCAGTCGAGAATGAGGCACACACACGGATAGCCAGTCGAGAATACATGAAAGGATAGCTTTATTAGACCAGAGAGCATAGAGGAGGAGAGAAGAGAGGGAGTGTGATGAAGAGTCCCTGTCTTACTTAACCTAGGCTTCCATGAGGGTGCCTGAAGGAGGGAGAGGAGGGGAAAGGCACGTGTGTGTCCTGGGCTCTTGCCTTTATTGTGACCCAGAGTGGAGGGGTAGGGCTTTCCCTCGGATCCTGGGTATTGGAAGTTTCAAATGATACAAAACAAAAAGCAGAAGCAGCAAGGGCAGCTTCTTATCATCCAAACCATATGGGAGTAATTGCCCTACTAATAAATTAGGTGGCATGAAAGCATTGACCAGCAGGGGGCTTTCACAAGGAGAAGCAACTGGAGCCTTTATTATCCCAAACCATATAGAGGTGCAGGCCTTGCTAATTGCAGTTATGCCCAGGGCAGGGCTAACTGGAGTAGTCGCTTCAAAGGGAAACTTATGACTAGGCCAGGCAGGATGACAAGGTGCCAAATATAAGTTCTTTATACCATGACAGGTGGTTCCTCAAAAAGTTAAACATGAATTTACTATATTATCTGGCAATTCTGCTATAGGCATATACCCACAAGAACTGAAAGCAAAAACTCAAACATGTACTTGTACACCAATATTGAGAGCAGTATTATTCACAATAGCCAAAATCTGGAAATAACCCAAGTGTCCATCAATAGATGACTGTATAAAAAAAGTGTTTTATATCCATACAATGGAAATCTATTCAGCCATAAAAAAAGATGATATTCTGTTACATTCTACAACACAGTTGAACCTTGAAAACATTATGTGAGTGAAATAAGCCAGACACAAAAGGACAAATATTGTATGAATCCACTTATATGAAATATCTACAATGAGCAAATTCACAGAGACAGAAAATAGATCAGAGGTTACCAGGGGCTGGGAAGAAAGTGAATAAGAGTTATTACTTACTAGGTAAAAAGTTTCTATTTTGGCTGATGCAAAAGTTTTAGCAATGGAGAGTGGTGATGGTAGCACATTTCGAAAATTATTAATGCCACTGAATTATACAATTTAGAATGGTTAAAATGGCTAATTTTAGATTAAATGTATGTTACCACAACTTTTTAAAAATGCAGAGAAGAAAATAAGAATATTAGGTTCCCTACACAATATCCACGCAAGTCAGAGACCTGGGCTTGAAGGCTCTGAAGCCCAAATTACTGCTGAAATTCAGCCAATAGACTACTCCAATAAAGCCCCTCCTGCCACCGCCACTGGCACAGGTTCTCCACTCAAACAGCTGAGCCTGGGTGAAGCAATGCTAACTCGAGGCTATTGCCAATGCTGCCTCTAAAAGATTAATTCTGCTCTCCAATTAGAATGGCCTTTCTTTCTTTGTGTCATCTTTTTCCAAACTTAAATCTCAGAAAAAATGAAAACGTGGTTTATTGCCAGGGTTGAGGTAATATGATGGTGTCCTAGCTGCAATTGAGACTGAGAAATTGAGTTTGTGCCATCTATTATAGGTGGTAGGAATCATAAGATGGGAAACTCCAAAGCATAGACTCTTCAAAAAGTGCTGAGTGACCAAAAACCAGAAAGATGTCCATTCTAAAATACTACTATCATGGGTTTTCTAGTGCTATTGTTTGGATTTGATCAATGTATGGTGGTTCTTACTTCAATCTGTCAGTACATTTGAGGTCTTGCACAGAATATCACAGATCTTTAAACTAGGAGGGTCTTCCAGAGATCAGTGATTAGTGCTCAACTTCTAGAAAGCAAGTTATTATTGATTCCCATTGCAACAGAGAAGGCAAGTGAATCCTGGAGAGGTCATGTGCCCTACCTAAGTTCATACAAGCTAGTAAGTGACAAAGCCAAGACCAGAACTCATCTCTTGAATGCTGACCCTGGTGTTTTGGCACCCTTAGGTGAGAGGTAGTGGAAGGCTGGAGCAGACAGAGTGCAAGACCAGTAGCTTAGACCAAATGGTGGAAGTGAAGATGAATGAAGGTAGGCAGACGCAAGAGATATTTAGGAGATAAAATTGGCAATAGATGTGGCAAGTGAAGGAGAAGGGAGAGTTAAGGTTGGCCCTAGTTTTTGGCTGATAAAACCAAGTAGATGGAGATTCTCTTTACAGTGATGGGTAATACAAGTCTAGAGTGGGGGGAGGGGGGAGGGTAAACAGAAGAGATGAGGAATGAAAAATACAATGAGTTTACCTGGAGACATCTTGAATTTGAGGGTTTTGAAGCACAGCTATGGGGAGATGTTAAGACAAGAGGTCTGGCCTTGTGATACAGACTTAGGTATTATTGACATCTTTCTGGCAATTGAAGCCATGAAAGTGGATAAAAGCATCCAGGGAAAGAGTATGAGTGGAGATGAGAGAAAGGACTTGGATACAACACCCAAGAACTAGCAGGTTCTAAAGGATTGGTAGAGAAGAAAAATACTTGTATAGGAGACAAAAAGGGAATAACCACATCTTGAGTTCTTTAATAAATCTTCAGTATAGGATTATTTTATAACTCTTTTTTGTTTGTTTGTTTTTGTGTTTTTCAGGAGGTACCGAGTATTGAAACCAGGACCTCATACATGGGAAGCAGGTGCTCAACCACTGAGCTACATCCACTCCCAAAAACGCTTCTTCTTGAGTGTGAAAAGTTATCAGGTAGGGGACTAGAGGTTTTCACTAGGCAATGCTATTTTTTTAGGTCTTTAGAGTTATGTTTATGAATCTAATGCTGTTACATGGGCTCAATAACCATGAGGTGTTTTGTTTGGCTTGGCTTTGGTTTGGCTTTGGCTTTCGCTATGGTTTTGGTTTTGGTTTCAGTTAGTTTATTGGTTTTCCTCATAGCAAACAAATTTTATTTCTACAGTATAAAGTGGCACTTGCTGTTTCTGATGAATAGCAACTGGTAGACAAGAAAAATGATACATAGGGAAGGCGTGTGGCTCTGGGGGTCTATGGGGTCTGACTTTAAATTGTGAAAAGTTTCCATACTCTTTTAAAAATTGGAAGGTCATGCATATCAGGAGGACGGGCTTGATTCCCAGTTCTACCCGTGGCTTATGGGAACTCAGAGAAGTTGCTTAACTCCCTTATATCTCAGTGCCTTGCTTTGCAAAATGAAAATAATATAATGTTCTCTTGGTTTAATGAGAGAGTGTCCATAACTATGAGCTCCTTACAGCTAAATGGAAATATATAAAAAACAAAGAGTTATGATTGCTATCCTCAGGACTGGGGCCTTTATTACAGACCCATATAAAATACAAAAGTAATAATCCTGTGTTATTAGGCTACATGAACCAAAGACAGGACATTCAGGGTCAAAATGAGCTATTTCCCATCTGTCAGACACATTAGGAAGCTCAATTAGAATATGGCCTACACACTAGGAATATATGAACCCTGACCTTTTTCAGCCGTTAGAGCATAGAACACAGAAGGTGATGTAGCTTTCATTCTGACTGGATAATTACATGAAATTTAACATCTCTCACTGTTTTCGTGATTGAAGAGATGTGCTAGAGTTTTCCAAGCCATAATTTCATTCTAACACAAACATTACAATTGCATGTTTTACTGTACTTTAGGGGACTGTTTCTAGGCTGAGTATTTAGCAAGAGACATTGGGAAGTGTCTGGTCTTGTAGATCCCAGAGGAGTTAACAGTGTTCTTTCCTGACTTCCTCACCCCAGAACACTATTGCATTTCATATTGATTAATACTAGTAATATCTTATTAATACAATTTTGTTTTACCCTATGCCTTTATCCGAAGGGTCATATACTATATCAGCAAGTCTCATAACAGCTGAAAGAGAGAGAAACTACATTCTTAATTTGTTTGAATGAAGAAAACAGGGCAGTGGGAAGACAAGTTCCTCATGGATGTTCTTTGTATATAAATAAGCATCATCTTCTTGATTTCTTTATCAAAAAGAAGGAGTTTCCTAGAGACAGAAGGGCCCTGGAAGAGGCGCTTGAGACCCAATTCCACACTCCAGCTCAGCCTCTAGCTGGGCGAGTTCCTGAGCGCACCAAGACAGACAGATTCATGTAAGTGCTAGAAATAGGCTGAAGATTGGATTCCCCTTCAAACCTAGACTCTTAAAATACATGCCCAAAATTTAGGATGGAAAGGCTGAGCACTAGGTATGGGAAGAGGAAGAAGAAAAATCCAAATGTGACTCCTCTAGTCATGAAAGCAGAAATGTGGGGAGTGAATGTGG
>JAQZBX010010929.1:0-43559 GCA_029593785.1 Cabassous unicinctus | reverse complement strand
TTTTTTTCCTTGATCAAAATGCAGTAATTGTCCTTTTTTCTCTCCCAGGAGGCTTTTATAATCTGCCAGTAACTCAGGGTGGCAAAGAACACTACTCTGGGTGCCAGTTGGAAGACTGCCCCCCTCAGCCACTTCCAGGAAGCCTTCTCTATTGGTCTGCATTTTTTTTTTTTTAATTTCAATTTTTTTTTTTCATTACAGCTACATAGCAAGATCAAAGGGAACACCTTGTCCCTGGAGCTTCAGCTACTGGCTGGAAGAGATGCACAGAAAGGGCTTTAACTCGTTATTGGCCATCACTAATGTTATCCAATCATTTCCTGACCCCTCAACCAGAGTGGGCAAGATTGCCCTATATATCTTATACATGCACATACTCAGGCTACTGTTGTCTTTTTATTTACTTTGTTTCACCTTCAAAGAGGCTTAGAATATTTGTGTTAACCTGATTTTACCTGCATAAAATTGTTCAGGGGCATGTGGGCATTCTGTGATTTGTCCTGGTTCTAAACATCCCTGGGGGTGGTCCTGACCTACATAAAAAGAGTTTGTTTTAGAGCCAAGTTCAAAACCTACCTCCATCCCTGACCCTCAAACTGAATCTTGTTCTCCTTGAACAATAATAGTTCTTAAAGTCTATTCTTCTTATTTGATATTTATATACAGTGCTAAATTTTTAACAACTGGCACTGGGGAAAAAGTCTTGGTTTGCAGAGTTTGCCGATATCTGTGGTATACTTTCACCATGGCTAATTTCTAGCCACCGATGTGACATCCTTGAGTACAGTTAGGAAGAGATACATACCATTATATAGTATGTCCACCATAAAAATACAATAGCCATAATTACCCTCAAGATCAGAGATAATAGTAAAATGTAGTAAAATGATTAGGAAGTGATGAGTTTTGACTACTTATGACCTTTGTTTTTAATATAATTTATTCAATTGCATGTTTATATCATTTAATAGTAGCCATGTTCAATAACTAGCTTGCAAAACTCAAGAAAATTTAGCAATTGGCTCTTGCAAGCCAGTATGAGCATTCCAGCACATCACTGTAATGAAGTATATGTTACCTTGTATAATTGTTGCTTTTCTTATGTTTTACATCCCCAACTAGACTCTAGAATGTGAAGCTATTGTCTTAACCTTTTTATTTACTATTCTGATAATCATGGATAGGTAATTAATAACGTCTAACATTAATAATGATTTTACTCAATTAAAAATATTTTGAGAGGCCATTAAAATCCACCATTCATGAAATTTAGACAGTGTTCAAAATCTGACTCTTCTCATAGTCATATCTTTTTTTTTTTTTTTAAGATTTATTTATTTATTTATTTATGCCCCCCTTGCTGCTTGTGTTTTACTGTGTCCATTCGCTGTGTGTTTCTTCCGTGTCTGCTTATCTTCCCCTTGCTGTGAGGTCCTGCTGCATCAGCCCACCGCGCCACGCGGGCCGGCCGGCCTGCCCTCACAAGGAGGCCCCTGGAAGCAAACCCGGGGCCTCCCATATGGTAAATGGGAGCTCTATCCATTGAGCCACACCCGCTTCCTGTCATAGTCATATCTTTAATTTAAAAAGCTTATGAACTAAAATATATCCATATTATCAAAAAGGATATATTACTGTCAATGCAATAGAATCATTTTTGTGACCAACTATTTAAGATCACCTGCCTAAGAGCAGCTGTGACCAGCTTCATTCTCAACACTGTTGTGAGTAGTGACCAGCTTTTAATTACCAACAAGCCAGATATCCCCTAGTATTGTTCAAGTTAGAGCTCTCAGGTAGAGAGTATTCTTGGGCTGGGAGTCCCTTAGTGGGATAACCAAACTGAGAAACTTAATTAACTAGACCCCCAAGAATGATCAATCTCTACAATTTCTACTGTCAAAGAACTAGTAAATAACTCAAAATGCCAAATTATTATCAAGGAGATACTATTATTGTCCCCTTTCACAAAATAGTTTTCCATTAGCAACAATTTTGGTATATGTTTTAATTTCCTGGCTGCCAAAGCAAATACCATGCAATGGGTTGCCTTAAACAATGAGAATTTATTGGATCATCATTTTGAGGCTAGGAAAAGTACAAAATCAAGGCATCAGCAAGGCAAAACTTTCTTCCAGAAGACTGTTGTGTTCTGGGGCTGGCTGCTGGCAATCCTTAGCTTGTCACATGGCAATGCACTCTGTGACCTCTCCTGGCTTCTCCCTTCTCTTTTGTTGACTTTCAGCTTCTGGCTGATCCCTTTGGCCTTCTCTCTGTGGGTATGAATATAATTCTGCTTATAAAGGACTCCAATAATAGGATTAAGACCCATCTGATTCATTTGGGACACACCTTAATAGAAGTAACCGAGTTCACACCCCAGGAAGGGATTAAGTTTAAGAACATGTTTTTGGGGGGTACATAACTCCAAACCACCAGAGTATCCATTATGCAGGATCCTTCCTTCCCAGGAGCAAGGAATTAGATTAGCAATGAGAAGGGTATTTGGTGAGTATAAAAGTCAGAGCCCTGGAAATTTAAAGGTCTTGAAAATGCATCCTCCAGGATATGAACAATCTAAATGAACTTTTCCCAATCCACAATGGACTGCATCTATCTAGCTGCCAGACTATTAATATCTATCAAAGAGTAGCTGTCATCTTTGAAAAGTACTGATAAAGTCCATGAAAATCCTCATTGCCTATCACCAAAAGCACTGTTATCTCATGCCAGGGAAGATACACTGGATTAATTTTTAGCTTTGTATACTACAGTTACATTGCAGTCATAGCTGACTGAGAATACACCCTCATGCTGGGTTAGCACATACACAGTATACGTGTTGCCACTTACCCCCTTCCACTCCCTTGGCAGACATCAACTGGTCACTACATTCTTCCCTCCTGAGTCTTACAGTTCTTTCCAACACAGTCCTAGAGGAAGCACTACCAGCCCTGGCCCTGGATTCCAAATGAAGAATTAGGAAGCAAGGGATGTATAAACATGTGACTAAGCACCTTATCTCAGGTTCCTTTTGATGGGTTTGATCTCAGAGGGTTATCCTTTCAGGAATCTTGTTGCCAATTGCTCCTTACTGTAAATCCCTGGTGATATCAAAGTGTTATGTTCTGGCTTTTCTTCCCTCCAGGGTTGCAATGTAAGGGGCATATGTCCTACTTAAACTGACCAAATTGTTCACCATTACTTTTATCAATGAATGTACGTTTTATAATTCAGTCATTTAAACTTTCCCCAGCTCTTTTTCACCTTCATTAGAGTAGCCACTGAAAGGGAAAGGAGGTAAAATGAAAAGGACACCATTTTCCTCTTCAGGGCCATCATGCTGACTCTCTGCTTAATCTTGCCATCCAGCTTAGGGAGTCCTAACCTAACCTGCAGTGTTTCTGAGGCATCAAACAGGAAGTCACTTTCCACACAAACCATCTCTAGCCCCTGCACTTGCCCCTCCCCTCTGATCCCAAACACCTTGTATTCATCTTGAGCACTCTCATATGTACTTGTCTTTCTCCATCCATTAGACTGTGAAGCTATGAGGACAAGGACAGTCTACGTGGCCATGATATCCTGGTGCCTGGCACCTGGTAGATCCTCCATAAACATTTGAGTGTTAAATTATGGATCTAATGTGCTGATAGCATAGGCCTCATTGGGAGTGACAGAAATGGACACCACCCCACCTTCTTAAGTTGTAGCAAATTTTCCATAAGTTTTTGGGCATATGCTTGGGTCCTGATCTCTAGTTCTTCATACCATTAAATAATATCCAGATAGGTGCTAGTCTTCTGCTTTTTCATATGGTAAAATTAAGCTTATCTCACCACCCAAAAGGTTTGATACAGAAAGAAACCCTGGATGTCATTCAACCTTTTGTTGTAGTAATTTTCACTGATGGTCCCACAGGAGAACCGCAGGAACAACCTGCTAATCAAGATGATTTCTAGCTGCTACCCTGAAATTCTTAGAGACGTTTTCCTTGTTATCTTTAAGCATGTTCTCCCAACAGCATTTTGAAACTGAGCAAGTTCTTGGAAGTATTTTGAAATGTCCTAAAATCAACATTTTCACCTCTAATTATAATTTTACATGATGGCTTTCACTTAATACTTCTAAGATGGAGTTGAGAGTAATTGATGGTTTTGAACATAAATTTTCAATAACACTGAAGCTTAATTCCTCTTCTGATCTTAGAGAAGCTGCTGAAAATAAAAAGGAAACTTATGCTATCCTCCTTCCTAGGAAAACAGAGGGATTTTATTAGAGTACAGTGAAATATTTATAAGAGCCACAGAGCTTGTAGGGTCTTAAGGGTTGAATGACTTCATCTCAAACCTTTATTTGCATATTTGCGCCCAGGGAAATCTGTTTTGGGTTAGCCTGGATATATTACTTTGGAAATCCTGCTTTTA
The DNA here is from genome assembly GCA_029593785.1 of Cabassous unicinctus. Lineage (NCBI taxonomy): Eukaryota > Metazoa > Chordata > Mammalia > Cingulata > Chlamyphoridae > Cabassous > Cabassous unicinctus. Next base: position 39,132 of record JAQZBX010010929.1, on the reverse strand, counting down.
ATGAACAAACAAGAAAAGGTGAGTAGTAGGAAGAACATTTTTCTCACCCACTGGTGTCTCGAAAAGATAAAAATGTGCTCTAGTATAGAAATAAAGGCAGTATTTTGGAACATAGACAAAAAACATTTTAACTCAAGAAAGGAACATCTGTGATGTTAGATAACTTCTTCAACACAAGAATAGACTTTCTTTTTTGTTCAGGAGGAAGCTTTTTCTTTCAGTCCTCAGTTGTGACTTTCTGTTTTACCACTTGTTCTTATTGTTGCCCCCACTGTCTTCGCCTCACCTTCCTTTAATACATTTATGTTGTTTTGTTGATTCTTATTTTCTTTCTGACAAACCATTTCATTTCCTTCAATATGGCTTCCTCGACCAAAAGTAAACTATAGCACTTTCATTAACCCATTACAAATGCTTCATTCATTCAATAAACATGCAATTGTGGGACTATCATTAGCTAGATGTAGGATACGCAAATACAGAAATCACTCCCCACTCTCAAGGAGTTTTTGGTAGAGTAAGAAATACACTGTTTGGAAATCATCTGGCAACTTTACAAATTATATTAAACTTTTAAACTATATTAAAATTCTCAGGGGCTGTCATCATTCCTCTATCCACGAGGATTCTGATTGCTGAATTTGTAGCACTAACCTAGTGGACAAGATGTGACTATGATTCTTTGGCCTAAATCTACAGATCTTAGGATACCAACTTTGCTGGGAGAAAATGCTGAGGGATGACTGGTAGAAGTCTGGAACTGCAGGAAAGAATTGGTTTAGATTCCTAGAAAGAGAGCTCTTCTTTCCTCTTGTTCAGTTAGATACCATGTTGCTTGGGGTTAGACTTTTCCCACAGCACAGCTGTATCAACCCATTACAGGTTTATCTGGAATGGTTCACACTCCTCTTAACATTCTACCTGACCAAACTAACCAGGCCTGGCATAAACCACAGAGACCACAGGGAGCTTCTGCCATCCAGCTAGTAGCAGTGGCACACCAGTCCACCAAATGCTTTTATAAAGTAAATGATCCTTAACATCAAAAAGCACACTTTCTTTGGGATAGCTCACATGATGTCAGTCCAGACAGAGGTCTCTCTCCAAAGTAAAGAGCATAAAAGGGCATTTCAGATTTCACCTCTCCCTCAAATCCATACTTGTCTATGCAATGCCAATGATTATTAAATCAAAAGGCATTCATTTAATGGAGCAGCTTCAGTATCCAGCATTAGGTTGCCTTCTGCCATCTGGCTTTGGGCATGAAGTGATTAAACTGTAATGTTCAGAGTCTCAGTTGCTGGCTACTTAATGGTGCCACGCATCATGAGCTCTGGGATGATGGGGAAGCTGTTTTCAGTTTAGCGTCCCAGTAATAAGTGACTCTTTTTTGGCCAAGAGGGGTTTAAACTCCTCTCATTACTATGGTATACAGAGTCACAGTGATCCCATATACAGTCAGCAGATGGGAACAGGCCCAACTCTGGCTCAGGGTAGAGACAGCGGCCTTCCTTAAACAAGCATTCTCAGGGTTTAAAGACAAAGGGAAGGATAATCTGTGATGACAAAGCAAGAACCAAGATGGGGAGGCCCAACACAGACTGCTTGAAACAAGGAAAATTTGTGGCACGTTAAATGGGCTCCAGCCTGCATCAGCTCAAAAAGAATTCCCTTGGATAATAATAATAGCTACGAGATATTGATCCCATCTTATGTTCCAGGTAGTTTGCTGAGCAACTGAATGTGTATTTCCTCATTTAATCCTTGCAACAGGCCCTATCAAGGAGGTACTATTACTGTCCCCATTTTACAGATGATAAAGCAGAGGCTTATGGAAATTAAGTAAGCTGACCAGTGTCATAGCTAGTAGAGGTGGAATTCAAATTCAAGACTGCTTGACTCCAGAGCCTAACTCTTCACTACTATGCTCATTGAGAATTACTGCCTGTTCCTTAGTGAAGGGAAACTGGTGATCAACACCACAACGGGAATTGTTTAGTTCCTTGTTTCTGAATATGTTTAATAAACTATGTTTGATACTCATCACAGTGGGTGGACTCAGTCATTTTCAATAGATTCTTTTGTTGGCTTCATAAAATCCAAAGTTAAGGAACAATTTCAAGTGCTGTTCTAGACACCTAATCCAGCAAACCATACCTGATTATTACCAACAAGATTCTGGAACCCAAAAAGGGCAAAAGTAGATAAACTACCCCCTGTTCAGAATTCTGCCTCAGTACGGTATATGCTATCTCAATGGATTGTAAGTATTCCAGGCAAATAACAGAGTTCTTGTCCCCAAGGATCCTACACTCCCACTGGGGAGACAGGATACAGAGAGCAGTAATAAAACTCCAGAACATAAACAATTTAAGCCCCAAAATTAATTGTCCAGACAGTACTATAAACTTTTAAAGCCTTTATCAGATGTTCTTTGATGACCAAATGCACACCATTAAAATGCACACACATTTCCAGTGTGATCAGATTTCTTTTAAACCTATTTACAAAGACCTTGAGAGGACAAAGAATGTATTTAATGATAGGAACTAGCATGGCATAGCATGAATGATTCTGTTCTGCCAGTACCTCAAGCAAAGGCAATAATTTTTGAAAGCCTTGTATTGCTATTGAAATTTACAGCAAAGCACTTTCACAAGTATTAACTTATTTAGTCCCTTCTGACCACAGTAGAGCCAAATAGGGTGGGTGCTATTATCCCATTTTTTAAAAAGGAAATTACGGTTCAGAGCATTTAAATAATGGAGCCAAGCTTACAGAACCAGTAAGCAGTAGAGCTGGCGCCAGCATTTAGACCCTCTGGTTCCTGGCCCATTGTCATTACAATCCAACTTTTTATATCGAACATTGTAATTCCTATTTGTATGTGATCTCTGCAAGGAAAGGCTGCAAGTCTTACTTGTCTCTGGATCCCTGGCACCTAACTTGGGACACGTAATAGTGTATGGTAGACCAGAAATAAAGACACTTTGTCCTAATGTCTTTGCTTCCCACAGTCACTGTTACCAATTAGCTGAGTTAAGCTAGTAGTAATAACACCAAAGTTTCAGGTTTTAAATATGTATGGGACAGTTGGCTGTCTTGTAGTCCATGGCCACACAATGGGTTCCTAAACACAACTAGTCATCTTACTAACCTGTCCCAAGAGGGACCTGGCAAGTTAATGAATAGATTGGTCCAACTTATTCACCCCAAATCCATTCTCCTTACTTGAGGGCAGGACTGTCACATTCACAACTCCCTTCTCAGGAAACTTCCTCACCTCCCCTGTCAGGGGGATTCCTAGACAGGGCCTTATATAGCGGTGGCCAAGGTCTTTTCCCAGCAACCACCCTCATCCCTGCCAAAAACCTCTGAGGTGTTCTGGCATGAAGGGGATGCCCAGAGATGAAGGGACTTACTGAGCCAACCAAATGTTCTTCACCAGAAATTCAAAGTGAATATATAGAGAAAGAGTAACTTAGGAGTGAGATCAGAACAGAGAGCATCATCAATGGTGGAGCACAAGAGCAGGGAATATGGGAAACCTCCTACCTGAGATCCAACTAGGGTTACAGAACCGATCACTGTCTGCTGACGCTAAGGCCAGATTTTCTTCCCTTCCACACCAGTTGTTCTTTAACCTTTTTTGGCTCCCAATAATAATAATCTGATGAAAGATATGGGTCCTTGCCCCAGAAAAATGTATATATATACATATTCAAACCACTTATTGCCTTTAATATCAAGGGGTTTTTAGATCCCCTAAAGCCCAGCTTTGGGCCCACTGAGAATCCATGGACCACAGGGCAAAGATTCTTATTTAAACATTAGCTCATCCAGGACAGCTATGGTATTGCATTCATCTCTGAAGGCCAGCAATTAGTATAGGGCCTGGAACACAGTGGGTGTTACTTCTTGGTTGAATGAATGAGTAAATGGCTAAAAGAAAAACAACTTGAAGTTCATGCCTATTGACAGCACATTGGGAACATCCTCTTCATCTCTCCCATGAAATACTTTATTAATATAAACTGGGTAGTGTGACTGGAAGGAATGTCTGTTATTAGTATATACCCAGATGATTTTTTCATATATTCATCGACATAGTTGAAGAGCATACTAGTTTTTATATTTTAGCTATTTCACCTCCCACATCCAAGACTAAAAGGGACAGCCATTGTGTCTCCTAGTATACAAATGAGAATTTGGAGAGTCATAGCTGAGAAAGACAGTCCTACTTTTACAGATATGGAAATGAAAACTTACTTCTATCTGAAACATATGTGATCATTTAGAATCTTTGCCTTTTTTTCTAATACACAATATTAAAAATAATAATATGGCACTTTTCCCCCTGAGTCTTGGGAGTTATTTCCAATCATCTAGGATTTTATTTTGGAGGTGAATATGAGCTGGCTTCTCAATTTGCTTTGTATGTCATATTTTACAAAGAGAGAGACAGAGAACAGCCTACTTTCCTTCAGTTGCTCTTGTCAGGTTTATTTGAGCTGTTACCCACCTAAGGAGTGCCCAGAATGCAGGCTCCTTGAGGGCCACACTATGCTACATGACTTTGCATTTACCCTCCTTACCCACTTAAGTATGTTGCAGATAGAAGGATTTTAGTTGAGTTTACAGTTAGACCAAAATTTTAAAGCTGTTATTTGTAGTTCCATCGATTTTGAATTCATCCAAGGATCACTTAAAACAACTTGAACACTAAGTAGAATTAAAAATTCTTAACTTAAAAGCAAGCCACAACAGGTATATAGTTGTTTTGTCTTTTTCAGATTCATACTCATTATTTTCTTCTTCCCTTGCATAATTAATTATTATCATGTAAACTCAAGATGGATTGGAATTCAAAGTAAAGAGGGCATCTTAAAATAGCACATAGATTTTCATATCTCCCATCAAATACACATTCAACAAATGCTCCACCAAGTAATAAAATAAAATAGATATCAAATAAAAGAAAATTAGTGGGAGCAGATGTAGCTCAAGTGGCTGAGCACCTGCTTCCCATGTATGAGGTCCCAGGTTTCTTTCCTGGTACCTCCTAAAAACAAAACAAACAAACGAACGATAAAACCAACTCTCATTGGGGAGCAGATGAAGCTCAGTGGGTGAACATCCACTTCCCATGTATGAAGTCCTGGGTTCAATCCCTGGTACCTCCTTAAAAAAAAAGAAAGAAAGAAAAAACTTAAGTTAAATTTAAAGGTGGGTGTAGCAGCTTGGCATTATTTATGAATTCCAAAAATAGATATTGGATTATGTTTGTAGGTTTCCCTTTTACTTGATTAAATTATGATTAAACCACATGGCAGAGCAGGCAGCGGAGTTTTGATGTTGGAGTTTAATTCTGGAGCCCAGGAAGTAAATACACAGAGGAGCAGATAAGTGAGGAAAGAGAGAAGGATTCATTAAACACAGCAGAGGCCCTGGGAAGACAGACGCACCATTCACCTGAGAGTTTACAGCTGGTCTGTGGAGAGAGCAGAGCAGCTGAGCCCAGAGAAAAACAAGCCCCTGGAGAGAGACAAGACTTATCCCAGCCTACAGCTGATATTGGAAGAAGGTGGGACCATGGAGCTTTAAGAGGGAGAGGAAGGCTGAACCCTTGCAGACAGTGGCAACAGACTTTGGTGAAGGAAGTATGGCCTGGTAACTGTAAGCTTCTACCCCAAATAAATACCCTTTATAAAAGCCAACAGATTTGTGGTATTCAGCATTAGCACCCATTGGCTGACTAATACAGTGGGGAAGAAAAGCAAAATTAGCACGAGAGGCAAGTGCCCAACGGCTTGAGCCACATCTGCTCCCTGTGGCCAGTGGCATCTGCTGGCTTGTGGCATCTGCTCGTTGCAGCCAGAACAGCATCTAGCTCGTTTGCAGAGGGGGTGGGATCTGCTCATCTTCTTTTAGGAGGCTCCGGGGCCCAAACCCAGGACCTCCCATGTGGTAGGCAGGTGCCCAACGGGTTAAACCACATCTGCTTCCCTATATTGTACCTTTGAGGTGAGCTGTACCTTGGCCTTTTTTCTTTAGATGTCAGTTTCTATGTGACCCTCTCCTCTCCACCCAACATCCATCAAGACCCTCAAACACAAGCCATTACTTCCTTTCTTTAACACTCAAGAAAAAGAAGCAGCTCTCAAGGCTAATTGTGATTATATTTTTATTTCTTGCCTTAGGCACTGACTCTAAAACCACATTCCATTTAAATATCAACTCTATTGATTGAAAATAAAATTTAAAAAAAGAATAGTTCACAAAGAAAACATAACTAGTACAACTTGTTCAAGCTGAATTTTTTTACTGGTAGTGACTTTGAGAAGGTATAAGCATCTCCAACTATTTTCTAACTTTAACAGTTTCAGGAAATTGGAAAATACAAAGGAAAGTGGGAAGGGCATACCTGCTTTTTGACTGGGGGAGGGGAAAAAAGATAGAATGATAGCAGAATGGAACAATCCCATTTTTTTTTTTAAAGTATCAAAATCAGCATTTCAAACTGATTACATTTGAAGGTAAGAACCTATCCTGTGGTCTCATATTCTTAAATTTCTTAATTCTTGATCATAAAACTCCTACATAAAAGGCTGAGTTTCAATTTGAGTCATCAGTAATTAAGATTGTATACAATGGTATACAACTGCATTATCTTCATATAAAGAGCTTTTCGCCCTTTGGGATTACATGCCCTGGTAGTATCCAAAGAATAAGGGTGCAATTCGCTCACAATGAACAACTTATGGGGATCCATTTACACTTCCTCATGGAACCAGTGGCACAAAATGTCATACTGTGATTCCTTCCAAGGAGCACATTCTCTCACTAATATGCTTAAAGCCCATTAACAGGAAATCTATATTTGTCATGTGGCATCGCTAAAGCCAAAGATCTCATTTTTGCTAGCTGTCCAGTCACTTAAGATTACCTAAGCATAAAGGGTATTCCTTTAATGTGATATCAAAATATGGTCATTGTATTCCATGTGCATGGAGTAACAAGGGATGAGGAATCCAACATTTCCTGAATACCCCTTATGGTGGCAGGGACTTTTCAAAGATTATTTCATCCTAAGGAATCCTCTCCTTCCCGTGCCCACCCCCCTTGAGTTTTCAGACCAGGAAATTGAGTTTCACAGAGGTTATGGAACTTGCCCAAGGTCACACAGGAAATGGTAGGTTCAGGATTTGAATCCTGGACACACTGTCCTCAAAGTGAGGGTACTAGTCTCTTGCTCCCTCCAGAGCAGAGCCCTGTGATATATGATGGTTGCCTAAATCACCTCCATTTTTGAAAATAATGTATTAAGGACCAATTCTGCTTAATAGGGTTAAAAAACAAAAACTCAAACTCCCTGCTGTCCAGATTTGGAGCAATCACTTGAGTTGAGTATGATCTAAATGTTGCCATTAGCCTGTCATTAGAGGTCAAGATCAGGAAGTGTGGGCACTCCCTCCAGTCTAAGAAAAAACAGTAGGTCAGAATAAGTTGCTGCCTGACCCAGCACTTGACCTATCCTGAACCCAGAACTTGGCTCTCAGGTTATTTAAATACATCTTCAGTAATAGGCAATGAGAGCTGGACTCAGATTCTATATTTGCCTCTAACAAGAACTTGCAGGGTGACCTTGGGCCAAACCCACAAGTTCAGTTTTCCCATCTTTGGAATGGGGACAACAATGTCCCCATTGCCTAGCATTCACTAAACTAAGTGGGTTTTAAAAATAGAGCTGACAGAGCCCCTTCAAGTAGGTTCCAGCATAGCAGGTAACTCTCCCCTTATGTGTGCTCTCCCCAGCAGAACAATGTACAGAAGACCAGACAGCAGGCTTCATCCAGCCCCAGGACCTTTCTCTGACCATGCAAAGGCAATCTGTAGCTTCAACCTCTTACCCACCCCTGCCACAGCCAAATGTGCAAGGCAAATCCTATGAAGTCTTGTCCCCAACAATTCCACATTCTCCCATCAGTGCTTTTTGTTTTGTTTTGTTTTTGATAGTTCCAGACATTTGTGCATCACTGCTGCCCAGGATTAGAACTTAAGAATTTGAAAGGCACCAGAAAGATGTAGTGTCTCATTTCCACATCAAGTAAACAGTCCATGATATTGCCTTGTGAAAGGTGACAACAGACACTCCTGGAGCAGCAGTTGAGGAGCTGTGTTTACATGACCCTTAATATTCTGGAAGACATTTGGATATATGGGGATGCCCATGCTCAGGTAACCCAACCCTGTGAACTTGGACCAAAGGTGAACAAGAGGACTCCTGCCATTTGCTCAGCTGTCACCACCTCCCCAGCCTGTAGGAAATGGCCAACGGTTTCAGAGGATGCCTCCAGCCTTTTAAATGGAAAAGAGTGTTATGTTACAAGTGATCCAGCCAACAGAAGAGAAATGAGGCCTTTAGAAGAATGTCTAATGTTGGAAGTGTGTGTGGGGGCGGGGGAGGCAGTTCTTGACACTCTTTCCATAGTCATCAAACAACAGAAATAAATTGCTAGAGCTGAGGGCTCCAGAAAGCAGCACAGGCTGCCTGCCTAAGCTCTGTAGTTCCTGGATTCTAAAACCTATTGGGGAGGAACCTCATGAGCACACACTCTGCAAGGCACTTAATATACATTATCTGGATTAACCACTCATGATAACCTTATTCACTGCTCTGGCATCAGCCAAGCTATGTGATCTTGGGCCAATCAGTAACAGTGCTGATCCTGGCTCTCTTCTAATGCCAGGTTAAGAATTATCAACACATATGTTGAAATCTCTGAGAATTATGCCAAGGAATGGAATAGAGAAGAAGAAGACAGTGAGCCATGCTGGAGGGGTTAGATGGCTTTGACATGGAATGCAGGCACTGGGGAGAAGAACGGGGAAGAATCAACACAAATAAATAAAATACCTAGGAAGAAAAGGAAATTCAATATGCAGTTTCCAAGTATGAACCTCAAAACAAGTGCCTGTCTTCTTTGCAGTATTACTGTTTGTAAGACGTACAAACATGTTTCTGTTTCAGAAAACAGGATAACAGGAAACAGTTTTGGATTCCACCTTGATTATAGCTACTTAAGTTTGACTTACCAAATACTGTCTCAAACAGATGGTATGTAACATTTGATTAAGGGCTTATCCTGCAAGCCCAACAGGGAACATTTCTTTCTCTCTTAATATAGAAAAGATGCAAAGAAGAAATAAGCTGACATCCTTGCTCATAGCCATGTATATTAGTTTTGCTCAATGTTTATGGCTTTCCTAAAATGAATCTCTGCTTATTATCCAACTCAAGACCAACTACAAAATACAGATATTAGTCTGACACCATAGAATTTTAAGAAGGATATTGAAGATCATCTCATCTACATACTTTAATTTTTAGATAAGAAAACCAAGGCGCAGAAAGGTAAGCTGATTTGCCTGTGATTACATTGGGGCAAATCTGGGACCAGGTCTCTTAACCCCAGTTCTATAATTCATATTAGCCTTTATATGTGTTTAGTGCTAAACATGGAGAAAACATACAAATCTGCCAGCACTATTATTACTAAATTAGCACCAATCTGTGATGAGCGATTATCAGAACTTGAAACTGATGGATAATGTCATTCAAGTCCAGTTAATGAGCCAAAAGTGTGCTTCTTCAAAACACTTAATATTAATCAGCATTTGGCTTCAGTTTGTGACAAGTGTTTTCAAAACATCACAATTACAATACTCTTAGCTTTGTCTAGTATAAATACACAATGAAAGAAAATCAAAATTTCATAAATGACACTCTCCAGAATGGAAAAAAAAATTAGTCCCATGGAGAGAGTACAATGTATTCATCTTTTTAGCTCCTAAATGCAATTTGGGAACTAACGAGGTCACTGAGAGAATATGAAGTGTAAGCCTCGTGTTTGGTGAGAAGGAAAAGGACTCTTCGCAAAAGCAAAGCAGAGTTTTCCAGCAGGAGCAGCTCCAGAATGCAGTTACTGAGGAATTACCCCAGGTAAGCATGAAGAAAGCGATTACCCCCAGGCTTCATACCCTAACTTACAGCACCCGCCCCCCATGGTTATTTCAGTGCCAAAAAGGAGAGGGTTCCCCAGCCTGGGGCCCTGAGATACTTAGCTAGGTGGGCAGAAACAAAAGAGTGAGGGGAGTGGGGAACTTATCACATGGTGATAAGCTTAACATGGCATTACTCATCGGCTAGTTTTACATTAATAAAAAATATGTTAATCAATTAACCGGTAATTGTCCACCACCCTATTAATAGCTAACATTTATTGAGAGGTTATTGTGTGCGAGAAACAATGATAAATGCTTTCCCCAGATTATTTCATGTTCTCCTCATCATCACTCCTTGCAATGGTAATAATAATAATCAGAATAATATTCAAGAATTTATTCAACACATCTATTGAGCACCTACTTATGTGATACACTGCTCTAGATACTGGGGATACAGCAGTAAACAAAACAGACAAAGTTTCTCCTCTCTCAGGGAGCTTATATTAGGTAAGTTAGCTGTTGCTGCACGACAAACATCCCCAAAACATATTGGCTTAAAAAAATTGGCAATTATTACCGTTCATAAGCGTATTGGTTTCTTGAATGGTTCTTCTGGTCTTGGCTAGATTCACTAATGTATTTGTGGCCAATTGGCAGATTGACTGGTCTAGGAAGGCCTCTACTGAGATGGCTCATCTCTACTTCATGAGGTCTCTTGTCCTCCAGCAGGCTCTCCTGGGCTCTTTCTCATGGCAAAGACAGGGGACCCAAGAGGGAAAGTGGAAATGTGCAAGGCCTCTTGAAGCCTAGACTAAGAACTAGCACAAGAGCATTTCTGCCAGATTCTATTGGCCAAAGAAAGTCACAAAGCAGCTCAGATTTAAGGGTGAAGAAATAGAGTTTACCTTGTAATGAAAGGAACTACAAAATCACATTGGATTGCGAATATTCTCGCTGACCTGATTTTATGATAATCAGGGTAGGCTAAACATTCGCGATATTAGAAACCATGCATGTGTACCCAGACCTAGTTTTTCTCCCTAGGTCTGGTTTTTAGAATGCTCATGATAAACTAAGCCTGATTTATTATATGACCATCCTGTATGGGAAAAGACTGTAACTTTGGGTATATTTGGTCAACCTTAAGAGATATAGCAGGACAGATGTGGCTCAGGTGGTTGGGCATCCATCTCCCATATGGGTTCGATCCCCAGGACCTCCCAGTAAAAATTTTAAAATGAAAAATATAGAAGGTGCATGGACCCTCAGGCCCCGTGCATGGGTGCACCGCCAGGCCCCGCGAATGGGTGAGCCGCCAGGCCTCGCATGAGCCACCAGGCCCTGTGCACAGGTGCACCGCCAGGCCTCATGAGCCATGCAGCAAGATGATGACATAACAGGAGAGTGACACAAGGGAGAGCCAAGACGAGACGTACCGAAAAACCAGGAACTAAGGTGGCACAGGCGGTAGGATGCCTCTCTCCCACATCGGAGATTCCGAGGATTGAATCCCAGAGAAGACAGGAGAAGAAGGATGAGAAGAGAGGGCAGGAAATGAACACAGAGAGTTGCTCAGTGAATGGACAGCAAAACAGCAAAAACGGGGAGGGGGGGTGAGTAAAAATGGATAAAAGTAAATAAATAAATAAATCCTTAAAAAATGCATAGGGGAAGATACAGACTATAGTTAGTAGTAATACTTTGACGATGCTTTTTCATGATTTGTTAACAAATGTTTCACAACAATGCAGGGTGTTTGGGGGGGTGATGTGTGGGAGCCCTGTGTGATTTTATGCATGTTTGTTTTGCAAGTTCACAATGTTTACTGAACACTTATATTCTATGTATGTTCATGTATAAATGATATACTTCAATAAATTGTTTTTGAAAACCACATTGGAAAGCACTGGATACAGGGAGGTTATTAATGCATTCCATCTGAGGTACATGTAATAATAATAAAATGATGCCAAAGAATTGATGAAAATAATTTCTTTTGTGTTTTACAATAATTCTATGAGGCAAGGTGTATTATCAATCCCTATTCCCCTGATAAGAAATTGAGATCTAGAGAGGTTTAAAACCTCTCCTAAGATTTACAGCTATTCATTGATGGAGCCAGGATTCAAATCCAAGACCCCTGTGCCTAAGCCCTGGACCAATGCAATTCTCTCCAACCTGGATACTTCAAGGGAGAGAAAGTATAAAACATGGCCAGTACACACATGGCACTCACAGTCCTATTGGAAGACACATAACACAATACATGTCACTAAGCCACACTTGATAAGTGTCCAATCAAAAGGAAGGAAGGATAAAGGTAGCTAAGACATGAGAAGGAAGCTTCATGAAAAGGGTGAGACTGAGCTGGAGTTTGAAGGGAATGGACAATGAACAGCAAGAGAAGAGGGTTTTCTGATAATGGCATCCCTGTCCTCCATGTAAAGAATCTTCCTTCTCTTCCTTGCTTATAAACTTCAGTTTCTTTAGAATGGCATTTAATGTGTCTAAATGTCAGCTACAAGCAATAAGAAATCTGGTTAACAGTGACTTTAGTTAACTAGGAATTTATATACATATATATTTTTGTTGTTGTTAAGTAAAAGTGATCTTTAGAAAGTCTTTTCTAACCACAAGAACTGCCCTGGAAAGCATCCAAAAACTCTCACGTAATAAAAATAAATGCAGGGGGGTGGATGTGGCTCAAATGGTTGGGCGTCCGTCTCCCATATGGAGGGACCTGGGTTCGATCCCCAGGACCTCTTGGTAAAATAAAGAAAAATACGGAAGGTGCATGGGCCGCTAGGCCCTGTGAGCAGACGTGCCGTCAGGCCCCGCAAGCGGTTGTGCCGTCAGGCCCAGCAAGTGGGTGAGCCCCCAGGCCCCACCCCCAGGTCCCACGCGCGGATGCACCATCAGACCCCGTGCGTGGGTGCACCACACGCAGCAAGATGACATAACAGGAGAGTGACACTAGGGAGAGCAAAGACAAGACACGCTGAAAAAAAAAACAGGAAGTAAGGTGGCGCAGGTAGCAGAACATCTCTCTCCCACATTGGAGGTTCCCAGGATTGAATCCCAGTGAAGACAGGAGGAGAAGGATGAGAAGAGAGGGCAGGAAACGGATGCAGAGAATTGCCCAGCGAATGGACACACACACAAAAAAAACCCAGCAGAAATGGGGGGGGGCGGTAAAAATGGATAAAAAATAAGTAAATAAATAAATCTTAAAAATAAATAAATAAATAAATGCACCTTAGAGACTGCAGATCACCAGGCCTTATCCCAGTACAACCAGGATGGGCTCGTGTTAGGGGAGGCAAGTCTGTTGTGGGCCCCACACTATGGTCTCATGGCAGATGCATCCATGCACACGCTCACAAGGATTTTACTGGGAAGAAGCAATAGCACATGGACAACATAGTCCAGCACCCCTACCCACATGGTGCCACCAGGAGATGTGGTGCCTTCTGTGCTCTTGACATGGGTCAAAGGGCCACAGAATAGGAGCTTTAAAGATGTCCAGTGTCCCCAAAACAGAATTTCAAAGCAGGAAAAAATCCCAGAGGCCGATTTATCAACAGGCTGCTGCTATCCAGGAAAGAAGCAGCAGAACTAGCAGGATTTGGTCATGGAAGGGTTGGGGTTGGAAAAAGGGAGGAGATGGAGGGGAGTCTATGCTAGGACACAAGAAGCTATGAGGAAGGTATTTGGATACAGGAGCTTACAGTAGAGGGAGTATCTGGCTGGAGCTCGCTATTTGGGCATCATCAACATTGTAGACGGTCCCAAAAGCCAGGAAGGCCGGGGAGCAAGCTGACACCTGGGCCAAAGAAAAGAGGACGCTCCAGGAAAGTGGAGGGAGAGGTGATGTCAGCGAGGTGGATGGATGCCAGCAGAGGCTGTCCAGGAACCAGGCTGAGGGGACTCACAAGTGAGTGGTCACGTGTGTCTAATGGTGAGAACAGGGACTGCCCTCCTCCAGGGAGCAGGCCTAGAAGGTTCTGCCAGAGTCTAGACCATCTCTGATAGCATATTCTGACAAATGCTCCAACCCCCGCTCAGCTATGCTCCCTGGCACCGCCATCCTTGAGTAACCCCAGTCCCCGCCGGGGCATCTCCCAGGGCCCCTCTGGCCATCCCACCAAAGTACGATGGCCCTGCGGTCCTGAAGGCAGTGGTGGCCTTACTGCCAGGAGGCAGCCTGGGCAAAATCTATTATCAATCCCTGAAGGATGAAGCAGCAATGGGGCCTGAAGACCAGGAGAGGCAGAGGCTCAAGACTAGAGCAGGATTCTAAAACCCAGCTTATCTTATACTCAATTCAGGTGCAGGACACACACCTATCAGCTAGTCTTATCTTTGGACTTGCAGACATGAGACCAGAAGTTCTCAATCAAATGATCATCTGATGTTTCTGAGCCCCTCTAACATTTTCCAAAAGCCCTTAGCATCCACAACGACATACAGGACCACAGCTAGCTAATGGGAGTCACTGTCCGGTCATCACAGAAATCCATAGGCCCAGAGACACCCAAAGGCAAACAATCCACTACCAGAGGTTTCTGCATCACATTCCAGACCCCCGTGCAAATGCATAGCATGAGCTAAGCTACAAGTCACGACAGGACAGGCCACACACACAAATCCCAGTGTCGCGGGGAAGCCAGGGGTAAATCGGTGGGTGGGAGGTCACAGTCTATTGGACAACAAATGCCCCACATCTCCCAAAAGACAGTCCAGAGAAACCAGCACTTCAGAAACACATATGAGGAGGGGATTGGGCAGCCCCACCCCCACTGGCCTTCTGATGGGGTCTAGCGAAAAGCCACCCTGGACACAGCAAGGACCTGCACCCCCAACACGAGCTCCCACGCCTAGTTTCAGACAGCAGACTGCGCGCCCAGCAGGTAGGGCCTGGTCACCTCTTGGCGTTGTAGGATGTGTCCTGGGGCGTCTCTTCCAGCAGTCATGCAGCCAAGCGCACAGGTCAGGATGGAGAGCACCTTGGCAAGACCCCATGGAGGTCAACTGCTCAGGTCTGGGTCGGTGGATGGAAGCTCCGGATGCCTCTCTTCGAGTAGGAGATGAGGGACACATACACTGAGTGACACGCTTTTATTCATTCTGGGGGAGGAGGCTCTGCCAATGAGCAACCTTCGTGCCCTGACAAGCAGCTTTTACCCCGGCTGCCTGCAGTCTCTTGGCGAAAGAATACCGAAGACCTGATGCTGGTCTCAGCATCAAATCATCTCTAAAATGAGCGGGTGGCACTTGATGATCTCTAAGCTTCGGAATTCCCACGTGTAGGAGCATAGGCTCCTGGTGGCCCCACACGGAGACCGAAGGTGTTGGTACCGTCGTCATAGACCTCGGACTTGGTACTCGGGCGGCCAATACCGGGCCCAGGGCCTCCCCACCACCTGCTCCGCAAGCCTCAGGGGGCTCCTCCAGCGAGGCCATGCCGGCGGGCACAGGTGACCCCGGAAGAGGCCAGCCAGCGCCCCTGTGCACGCCCCTTTGCATAGCGCCGCTTCGCTCGGGGCCTTGACCTCACGCTCACCAGGTCACTGGCGAGAGCACGCACCACGCACGGCGCGGGGAATGTTGGGAAGGGGTCGTGGCAGCGAGGTCTCGGGAGAGCAGGGCCGCTAGTGAATGAGTGAGTGATTTTTGTTGTCACACATAGCAAGGAGCGGAGGGGTTCAAGGCTTCATAGCAGCCAAATGATGTTGTTGAGAATCCAAGTTCTTTTTTTTTCTCCTCTGCTATTCTAAGAACAGAATCCTCATTCTTGTGGTCTCGTGGTGCCGGGATGGCTGTTCTGCCCACAAGTAAACTTATACATTCCCAGGTACGAAGAGAGTGAAAGGGAAGCCCAAGGTAAGTATGCCAACGTACTCTGTCCACACCATCCACCATATATGGTGACTAAAATGATGCTAAGGAATTGAAAATATTTCATTTGACTCTCACAACCCTGTGAAGCAAGTTCTGTTATCAATGCCTAGTCTCCAGATGAGGAGATTGAGACCTAGAGAAGTTCAAAAACTCTCCTAAGGTTAACAGATACTTAGTGAAGGAGGCAGGATTCAAACCCAAGATGCCTGTAGCTGCAAGGGAAGCTGGGAAAGTTAGTGTTTCACCTTTATAGCTCTATAATATGGGAAAACAGAAGACTGTGAATGGCTTTTGTGTGGCCAGTCCACAATGTTGACCTCACTCTTTCAGTGTCATTCCCCAGCAGTCATGGGAATGACCAGTACACTGAAGTCTTCCAAGAGCACTTCAGTCACTGGTTCTCTTGGTTCTCTTTTCTCATAATGCCCTTCTCCCTTCATAAGTGGTTGAAATTCTTCCATGAATCTTCCCTGATCCCTAGTAGCCTCCATGAAAAGATGTTGTGGCACTCAACATCTTTTGCCTTATTTGTGTCCTCTATTAGAATGCAAGCTCTTGAAGTCAGGTTTTGACTTCAAGAGACCAGGTCTTGTTCATTTTTATACAACCTATGGTACATCACGCAGCTCCTCAGACATCATGAAGGAAAGTGATTGAGCTCCTGGACTTAGTGTACATGGAAGATGAGGGTAAGACAGGTGGCCCAAATAAGAATTGTAAGGGGCAGATGACTGGCAGAATGGTGGTGCCATCAACAGTACCAGGAGACCTCTGAGTACTGTTTCAGACTTGTTGAGTGTGACTGATCACTGAACCTTGGAGAAGTTAAAAGCAGTCATCTGGTTTCAGGAGAAAGGTCAGGATTTGAATAGTAAATTTGAAACTCTGGCAGAAATGGAGATCTGTAGGGTAGAGAGCTGAGGATTTCATCTACAGTCAGAAGGAAAGAGGGAGAGGTCAGCACCAAAGAATAAGCATGTTTCAAAAGCTGTTCTGGGTAATGATGCAGATTTGATTGACATCACAGAGGCTTCTGACAGGCAGGAGCACTGGCTCTCTGCTGATCTAAGTAGTCATTGTATCTTTGTGATAAGCAATGGAGGCCAGAACTAAGCAAATATTTTCAGTCCACACTCTAAAATTCAGGCTAGCTGCTGATGGAGGCAACTATCTTGCCTCTTTGGTATCAAATATGAAGCAGTAAATAAACAGTTGTATTAGTCGGATTTCTTTACATTGAAAGCTACAGAAAGCCAGGTGAAATTGGCTTGAAAGTTAAAAAAAAAAAAAAAACAGAACTTTATATACACATGAAAAAGCATGGGTAGCTTTAGTTTCAGGCTTGGTTAGATTGAGGTACCAAGTAATGGCCGCAAGACTCTGTTTCTGTCCATCTCCTATTGCTCTTCATTTCTGATTCTCTCTTAATGTTGGACTCATTCTCTTTTACTGCAGATGGTTTTCCCCATGCATCCAGGAAAGGTGACTAAAAGCAACTTCAGTCCACATCCTCTCTGCAGCTTGTGCTCCCAAACTAAAAGAGAATCCTTCACTGTCTCAGCAACTAAATGTAAAATCTCAAGGAAGAATCTGATTGGCCTTACTAGGGTTTTCTGCCTATCCCTGAGCCTAGAGAGTGGAACACTCTGATTGGCTGGGCTTAGGGCATGTGCTCACTTCTCTGGGAAGTTGGAGGATCTCCCATAGAAAAGTAGTTCTGTTAGCAGAAGAAGAAGAGAAGTAGTCCTAGACAGACAAAAACAATAGTCTTCTCAAATGAGGCCTGTTTGCAAGCAGGCTGTAACTATTTGGGTCCTGCTTCCTTGTTAGTAGATTCAGACACATGGGGCTTATTGATAATTCAACTTCAAGATAGCTGTATCTTGGATTCTTACTATTCTGTGTGCTGTTTCTTCTTGGCCTGGAATGTTGGCAAGATTTAACCTCCTAACCAAGTTCTCATGGCTAGGTCTCTACACAGGCATTGAATGGCTACCTGATCTAGAGCTACCTGTAGCTGGCTACTAAGCTTGGCCCACTTTCCAAGCTTCTTTCCTACTTATTGCTCACTGATTGGAGTACCCCATGCCATCTCTGCAGGCCGGTTCAGTCTCTTAAGTTTCACGCTTCTAAGTTTCATAATTAGCCAATCCCTAATTATGACAGCTACTGATATTCCTAAAAAAAATTCCTCAGTCTCTAAATATAGGGAAATCCGGCCACATGGAACAACATTCTTGGATGCACCCAACATGTGTTTATAGCTTTATAAACATTTGATCTTCTTTGCAGCACCATGCAGAAATGGGAAGAATGCCCAACTCCTACTTCTTTATCACACTTTGTCCCCTGTGCCTTTAAATAGCTGGTCCTACTGGACGTCAAGGTATTGAGTGCCTCACAAAAACAAATCCTTCCCTCTCTCCCTGTAGCCCCTTTTCCATAGAGTTCAGACCTTGTCATGGGATAGCTACCATCTAATTCCCTCCATTTCTCCTATTTAGCTCTCTAGGCTATTATACATAAACATTCTTCCCTCTTCCTTCAGGAAAAGAGTAAAAAACTCATGCATATTGATATATACAAATGGACTCTCTCAGGTCTGTCCCATCAGTTTACCAAGCATGTCTGGATATGATCTCTAACAGAAGAATAGGCTTAGGTTCAGGTTGAAATGTCTGCTTCAAGAAGAGGCATGTTGCTGGAAAACTGTTTTCCAATCTGGGTCTACATGATCAAACTGTTCTTAGTATATGCACTGGGTACCTCTCTTCTACTACTTCATATCTTCTCAATCCCCTTCTTACTGCAGCCACTTCTGTGACAATGAGCTCCATGTAGTCTTTGTCCAGTTTCACATGGGTGTTATCTGATAGTGTCTTACTTGGGTCTCCACCACTTCCCTCTTGCTTCCTGTCCCAGGTCTTCTCTTACGCCAAGGTGCAGTATATCTAAGAGAACCTGTCTGGTACTCACACGTGTACAGCCTAGAAGTAAGAAGGTAGTTAATGCCAATAGAAGACAGAAGCTAACGGATACTTACCTCTTTTGTCTTCTAGGAAGGTATTTTTGAGACACAATTCATAAGACTCCTCAGAAGGTCCCAGTGAGATCGAACACAATTTGCCTACAGCAGAGGCCAAACCAATAAGTCATCCTTGTATTAGCTTTCCCAGTCTCACACCCATTGTTCCCCACTCCTCCTCTCTGGGATGGCTTTCCAAATAAAATATCTCAGACTCTGCTCTCAAGGAAATACAAGTTATGAGGGCATATCATGGCTTCTTGGTAATTGTATAATATAGAAAGAATAAAACTTTGGTACTAAAAGACCTAGTTTCAAATTCTTTCTAACTCTATGACCATAGAGAAATTACTCAGCCTCTCTGAAACCCAATTTTTCTCATCTGTTAAACGGAGATCATATGACTGATCCCCTCAGGTTTGTCTTAGTATTAAACTGGATAATATTTATCCCAGTAGGGCGACTGGCCCAGGGCAGCACGCAATCAATATTCATTCTCTTCTTCTCCCTATCCCCACCCCTGCTCAAACGTGGCCTTTTGTTAGATTAGAGAATTTTAATAGACATAATAAAAGGATAGTTACACGTACAAAGAAAATATACTTCAAATATATATGGTTACCAGCACCTAGATGGATACACGTGTAAACATTCACCCAGCTGAACACTTAAAATTCGTGTGCTTTATGTAAGCTATAATGTAATTTTTTAAGTTAAAACAAAATTGATGGATATATTTAAATATTCCCTAATAGGTAGAGATACATTATTGCTCTAGAACGGGGGTTCTTAACCAGGAGTCTGTGAGCTTGAATTGAAAGTCAAAAAAACATTCTTGTGGGGACATGTTGGTGCAGGTGTGGTGTATTTATTAAATAATACACAGCATAGTCTGGACTTAGTAAGGGGTCCATGGTTTTCACCTGATTGGCAAAGGGGTCCATGGAACAAAAAAGGTTAAGAACCCCTGCACTAGAATATGCAATTAAAATAGAGCCACAATGGGGTGAAGGAATGGGTTATTTTCCATCAGAGGGCAACACTTTTCTTTTAATAGGTTGTAAAATGCCCTTATTGACCATGTATATATTTCAAGGTGGTTGATATACTAACCACCTTATTTTTTTAATAAAGGAATTTGAATCCAGACAAATAAGACACTTGTCAACCTGGGGTTAAATCAGAAGAAAAATTTGTCCTCTCAAGCCATTATTTAATTGTGACTGTGTCTCCGTCAATAGTAGGTCTGCCATGGGAGGATCTAAGCACCACCATCTCCTATATGCAGTTACTCAGGAAAAAATAGATTTGTAAATTTAGACTCAGTCATAAATGATATTAATAACCATTAGTCTACCAGAGAAAAATGATTATTAAACATTTTTTAATGATAAATTCTCTAAGACTGATGAAAAGGGACATTGTGTGTTTCTCAGATACTTTTAAAAATATATCACCTTTTTTTTTTAGTATGAAAATGCTCTAATATTGATTGAAGCTATGAATGTACAACTCTGCGATTATTCTAAATGCCATTGATTGTATACTTTAGATGGAGTGTGTGGTTTTTTAATATGTTTCAATAAATTGATTAAAAATACTTAAACATCCCTGTGCCTCAGTTTCCCCATTTGTAAAATGGAGCTAACGCTACCTATCTTCAGTATTTGAAAGGATTAAAAATTTTTAAAAATAAGTAAAGAGCACAGAACATTACCTGGCAAACAGCATAGACATTTACTATATATATGTTATATATTAGTAACTGTAAGTATTATCCGAAATTTGAAGATTAATTAGGGTTCATTTCCCTATATATTATGTAATGAGAATATGCTGCTTAATTTTAAACTGTCTCCCAATTTTCTCTGGGAATTCAGAATGGGCAGATTGACTATGTCATCTTAATCTCAAATCTTTTCCTCACATTCTTTAAAAGTGATTTAATCTCTACAAAGTTCATGTTCTCACTGATCCTTTTTATATTATTTTTGGTTTTTGTACAATTCTCTTGCCCTTGGATTGGCTTGTTATTTACCTTGCCTTTCTCCCTCTTCTAAATGCAGTACCCTTTATAATGAATCCTTATTCCAGATACCTCCTTTCTTATTCCTTTTGTCCAATAATGGTTATGATTCAAATCACCTATCAGTCAATTAAACTCTACAAACATCAAGGAATTCATGTTCTTTGTTACTGTGTTTTTTAAAAAAGCAACTTGATAGAAGTACAGCTTCTCTTAAGGGGATTCTCAATGTTACATGCTAATTAAGACCTCAAAAGCCTGGGAATCTCAGATCTGGGTGTTTTGTCAGACATGTAAATATATAGCAGACATACTGTAAAATATATATATATATCAACAGAGGAAAGAAGACAGGACACTTACATGAAAAAAAAACAAACATGAATAGTGGCTAATTCTGCATGATAAGAATATGGATGATGGTTATTTTTATCTTTGTGTTTTTCTGTTTTAAAATGTCAAAGGAAAAAATAATCTCCGGAAAACTCTTCCCGGAAAATGGAAATGCACTAACATTTTTGCTTGTAATTTGATAGGATGTATGAACACGCTAGACCCAATCCAGGATCCATGAATCCTAGGTCAAGAACTCTAAAGGGTAAAGAACAGTTTCAAGTCTAGATACCTTGTCAGTCTGCATTTCTAAGGCAGTAGAAACACTTGAAAGTCTCATGTTAACAACTCCTGCATTAAAAATATGAGGATGGCTGAGAAAATGGGACACTCACCTGCTCCTGTGGACAGGGGACATGTTACCCTAACCTAAGAGCTTTCTAAATTTGAGAAGAGCCTCTTTTCAAAAATCTGTATGCCAAAAGGGAATGTAACAAAGAGATTCTTTTCTTTAAAATAAAATTTACCTTAAAGTTTAAACTATATCCAATGTCCCAAAATGAATTTACATGCAGTTTTTCATGCATGAGACTATTAAGAAAAGGAAGCTTTCCTTAGGGTTGTGTTTTGAAATGATATTAATAATCTTGAATCCCCAAAACATTGTAAATATATAGAACACAATGAGAATGTAAACAAATTGAGAAAAACATGTTTTTGTAACAAATGATACACAGACATTCATGCAAGGGATCTGATATGGACTCCCTTGATGCCTGCCAGAGGGGCAATTGATGAGAACATTAACAACAGACCACTGAGGCAGAAAAACCCGGTGCAGAGGCCACTTCTGTGAGTGTCAGATAGAGGCAGGCTGAAACCTGGTCGCTCTGACTCCTGGCTCCAATGCCTGTGATGTGCTGCGAGGCTAGCTCCTGCCCTTGCTGATGCATTGCCACCAATACCTCCCACAGATGGCTTTAGATCCTCCACTTTCCCCACGTCGGACCAGCTCCTGAGACTTCTTAAAAGGATCCACCCACCTTGTGTCAGCCCTCAGGCCAATGGACATTAGAGGCTCTGGTGTCCTCCACCTTTAAATGTGTTATGTGCCCTTGACCTAGTTATTGCATATTGGTTGTGTTGGCATCTTGCAATTAAGGAGGCAAATAAATTGCATTGAGTATACAAACCACAGACATGCTGAATCTGCTTTCAATTTGCGAATATTTCTCAGGTCACTTTATGAAAATGTAATGACACATGATATTGGAAACTACAATACATCCCAACCCCTTATCCATCCTCAAAGTCCCATTCAAATCCAACAGGCTCCTATTTGTCATTATCACTCTTCCTTTCCTGATTCCCCTATAATTTTTTCCATATGTATCAATTCACTTGGACTGTACTGTCTCATACACTTAGTTTCTTTTACATATTCATGCAGTACTCATTTATTTATCCAACACTCTTTCTTAAACACCTCCTATTTTGGGGGTATTGTCCTACATGAATTCACATGTTCCCTGTGCTCTGGTGCTGCTTTTTTTGCTTGGCCAAGTTCTTACTGTGTTTAAATTTCAGTTGGCTATAATAATAATATCAACATCAGAGGGGTTGAAAGGATAAATGAAAAATACATGAAAAATGCTTAAAACAATGTGTAGCACTTGGTAGGTATGGCGGTTTGCAGTTCTTTTATGAATCCCAAAAAGAAAAAAGATTATGTTTTTGAGCCAATCCATTCCTGGATTGGGGCCTGTTGATTGGACTACGTCATTAAGGCCTGAGCCAGCTTGGGTCTCCACCCTCTTACTGGGTCTGATATAAATATAAACAGACAGAGAGAGAGAGACACAGAAAGGAAGCTGCCATATTTGATACAGCCATATGAGAGAAAGGGACTGCAGGTGTGCCCACAGCTGAGCTCAAGGAGAGAAATCTCCAAGAGGCTCAAGGAGCCGAGACCCAGGGAGAAATGACTAAAAGAAACACATGTCAAGTGAATTCTAAAGATGCTTTTTCCTCTGGTCTTGGCTTTTCCTCTACTGGCCTCTGTTATCATCATCAGACTGGGGGTAGATGAGATAGTGGAAGACAGAATCATCTGGTGCAAGAGCAGGAAGTCTCACCTCATTTCAGTTCCCTCTGCCTCCCTCTCCTAGTGGACTGACAATTCCATGAGAGCCACAGCCAGTGCGTTGCACATAGAAGGTACTCAGTTTCTGTTGGATTTGTGGACGGAGCTCCTGGCATGTATGACATATGCTAGCTTGCACTGAAGCAAAGAGGTATAAGACCCAGTCTTTGTCTGGAGGCACTTACAATGAGGTTGAAGAGATAGAAAATGTACTCACAAAATGACCCAGTGTAGTAAAGGCTTCAGGTCAAGTGAGGAAACTCACACAAGTGTATGAACAATGGCTAAGGATAAAGCAGCCCAGAAATGAGGAAGGAAAGATAAAACAAAAGAATTACTTCCTTAAGTTATGAGCCTCTATAGGCAGAAACTGCATCGATGGAACACACCTGAAAATAGCAATAAAATTACACATAAGCACAGAGATGATTAACGTGATGCTAGCAAGATAGTGTCAACACAAAATGGGCTGTTAGAGTAACAGCTATGGTGGGAGCTGAGGTGGAAAGGAGGTCTATCCAGACTCAGATCCTCCAAGTTACTGGATCATATAGACAGGAGGCCTCACATCTGCAATCTGCATCTGTGCCACCAGCATTTGGGTACCTGCCACACAAGGTACCAACATGCCAGTGTTACTAGCCAGTGACACAGCATCAGCAGTGATGAGAGGACCACAAACTGATGAGAGGCAGTTAAGGGATGCTGGTCCCTTTCCCTCACCCACTCCCCTCCCCAACATACTGGAGGTACTAGAGTCTAGAAGAGAATGGATGGAAAGCAAGAAGTTGTGAACCAGAATAAAATTCAAACTATCCTCAAAACTGAAAATGACTGCAATTTCTATAGTCAGACCTATATATTGTTGAGGGATGGAAGGGAGAATTAGACATAGCACCATTGAAAGTACTGACTGGAAAAAATGAAAACATTTCATTTTTATACCCCAATATGTTGAGACTTTTCAGTTAACCACTTACAGACAGAACAATGATGATAGATAATGATGATGATATGATAGCTAGATATTAGGTATATAGATAGCTATAGATATACATACATACATATATATACACATACATAGATGGATATAATAGATCTAAGATTCAAGTAATTTAAAAACCGCTCCATTCACAGCTCTGGCTATGATCTTGTTGCTAGAGGGGAATAGAGGGACCTGATAAAGTTCTAACCTACTTGTAAAGTTCAAAGTCATTATAATCCATTCTGCTGTCAGCACTAATGTGCAAGCTTGTGTGTATTCCCAGTGCATGCACAGTGCTTGACACATAGTGGGTGCTCAATAAAATGCAGAATGGATTTTCAATATAAATCAATGCATCTGGACTAAAGACATAAGTTCTTCTTCCCCTTAATATTTTGAAGACAACACTAATGAACATACTTACTTTGTTTTCTTCCCAGCTCACATCAGTCCCACTTTTATTTTGATCCGTAATATGGGTATATACAAATGGGCTCATCTGTCTTCTCTTCTGGGTTAACCATCCTGACATCATGACCCGTCACCAGACACCAATGCCAGATCTTCTAGGTTAATCTCTTTCCATTTGTGTAGCACGTGTCCCTTTATGTTATTATTTGGGAGTTTTCTTTTTTCTTTTTGCAGTGTAACTCATATTACAAGACTTGACTCCCAGACTCTCCTTACACCAATAATGGATGAGGGACAGGATTCTGCTCATCCCCCTCCTGCTCACAGAAGGCCCATGTGGAAACTTACAAAACTAAATGGGACTTTTCTTCCTCTCCCCTCTGTTAAATTCTAACCTGCCACCCCTCACCCAGACCACAAAGTCTGGCTCGCTCTCTCCCAAGCGGTCTCTACCAGCCAGGCCAGGCCAGATCTTGTTCCCTGAATATCTAAAGCGGGGCGTCCTAAAAGGAAATACTGCTTTCACTCCAATGTTGCTTCATCTTCATGGGGGTGGGGGGAGAGCAGGAATCAGAGAATGGTAAGCTGCAGCCAATCTGAGCAATCTTAGTTGATTATTTACTATTACTTAACCTTCAAACAATTCCAGTGCAGAAGGGGAGGGCAGGTATTTACACAGTTTAGAGCACTTACCTGCCTTCTTCCCAGCAGTGCTGAGCTAGCAGCTTGGGTATATATGCAAAGAGGCCAAGTCTATGACCACCCTCTGTATTAGTTTCCTAGGGCTGCTGTAAAAAAAAAGAAAAACCACAACCTAGGTGGCATAGAACAACAGATCTGGAGGTTCAAAATCCAAAAGCAAGGCAGAGCTGTGCTCCCTCTGAAACCTGTAGGGGAGAATTTTCCTCGCCTCTTCCTAGCTTCTGGTGGTTGCCGGCAACCCTTGGCATTCTTTGGCTTGAAGCTGCAGCACTCCAATCTCTGCCTTTATTATCTCATGGTCATCTTCTCTCTATGTCTGCATCCCCTCTCTTATAAGAATACCAGTCATATTGGATTAAGACCAACTCTACTCCATTACCTCTTTTTAATTTAACTAATGCCATCTGCAGTTATCCTGTTTCCAAACAAGATCATATTCACAGGTACCAGGGATTAAGATTTCTACACACCTTTTGGAAGACAATTCAACACATAACACCCTCCATTACCCAGAATGCCTCACAATGGACATTCATAGCAACTGACTTGCTCTCAAGGCTAAAAGGCTTAGGTTTTACATCATTCCTGAATTACTGATGGTGCTTTGCAAATTAGCCTTTCCTGTGCACTTGATTATTAGCTAAATCTTTACAGTATATGAGGGAAGCTGTCAACATGGGGCTAATGAGGATTAAAACAATATAAAATAAAACTTTCTAAAGCTGAATATCAAAACTCATATATATTTACTGTTATCAAATATGTTTCTCAGGTTACGGAGCATTATATCATGGGTTTGTGTTTTTGAGCCACATTTTTGTGCAAAGATAAGAACTATTTTGCTTTAGAAATGTCATTATTTTTTTTAATCATGATTATTAATTATCTTACACAATTACAAACATATTACATGGGACATACTTATCCTAAAAAATTATTCACTGTTCTTCTGAAATTCAAATTTCACTTGGCATCCTGTATCTTATCTGACAACTGTGGCCATCTGTCAGGGTTTCCTTATATCTCATTAAGGAGATAAAAGATTAAGGGAGGCTAGGAAAAGAAGTCTTTTAGCCAGACACATTGCCACATTTGGGTTGTTTTACTAAGGAAGAAATGGAGAATGAATATTGGGTAAGCAGCCAACAGTCTTCGTGGGAGTCAAGGTGAGTCTGGAGAAAGGAGACAGAGCCTCATCCATGCCCCAACCCTTTGTGAAGCCTTGACTTCTTCAGCCCCTTGGAGTTACTCCAGCCTTGGAGCCCTATGGTCCTTTTTATCTTGGTTTTAGATACAAAGTAAAGATACTAGTTTTTAAATAAACATACAAGAATTGATGTGCTCAGGTAACTGTTGTCTTATTCAAAGATAGTCAGACACTAACAATACTGCCATCCTCTAACGTACTTTTGGAATTAAGATTCTGATGAAGAACAAGCTTCCCTTACAAGGTACAAGAAGCTTCAGGCTGTGGGCAGGAATAGAGAGACCTTGGGAATGTGTTGTCTTTGGGCAAAATACTCAATAAATTCTGTTCTACATCAAACCTATGCCATTCCTTCTTCACCATTGTGGGAACACAAGATTGTCTTCTGAATGTCAACAGCTCTGGCTAGAGGGAACAGAACTGAAGAAGTAGCTGGTTTAGGAAATTGACCTTGGAAAGCTCAGTAGTTGCTCACAATTTAATCATTTGTAGTTTGATCAAGCTCATTAAAGCAGAATTTATAGTCTTTTATCCTAAAATAAAGGTAGGGAACAAATAGAACAGACTTGAATCAAAATTATCTTTCCCTGTTTCTCGTGGAAAATTCCAATGTTGGTGTCCCTTTTACCTAATAATGATTGTTTCAGTTCCTACCCAATAGGAACCATTCTTCCATGCTTTTCCCCTGGCTCTTACCTGGATGAACTCAGAATACTCTATAAGGGTTCCTCTCTACTTCCAAATGGCACTGTTAATCACATCCAACATATCTTCTGTTCCTTTCCCTGGGTTAACTTTCAAAAGTGGGGATAAAATTGTCTTTCTAAGATTAGGCCTTAATAACTTCATTTATGTGGTTCAACGCCTTTGCTGGATGGTTGCTGGGCAAACATCTCCATGCAGGTGCTGGTAACAGTAAACACAGTCCACGTAGTCAGGCTGGGGTCTAGCTAGCCACATTCAGTTCTGAGTTTGTCATATGCTATCTCGCTATTTATACTGCTTTGGGTTAGCTACTTGATACTTAATAAAATTTGCCTCCAAGCTGTCCTGCAGGGAAAGATGACCTATCTGGGGGGAATGCTGTTCCAACTTTATAACCTCTGTCGATTGCCCAATAGTCCTCTGAAAAGGTTGCAGGACTGGAGTGATCAAAGGTCCCTGCCACTTCCTGGCATTCAACGGCACCAAGTGCTGTAGTGTAAATATAATTACATCCAGTGCTTTCAGGAGGCGTTACCAGCCAACCTCTCGCACATGTGAGCAACTGTAGATGGCATGAGAGATGTGGAAATTCGGCCTCTACTCAAGGTCAAAACACAGGGTTTGCCACTGATGATTTTACCAAACTCTTGGTCATTTCAGAAAGCAAGAATAGAACATAAAATGGGTGAAAATGGATCTATGGGATGGAAATAATGAGCCATTTACAACCCAAAATGAGATTGCCAGGAAAAATAAACACACAAAAAAAGTACATTTTATCAGAGGCTTTCACTGCCCAAGGCTAGAGGGGTACAAGGTACTGAGTGTTTAGCTTCCCAGGCCAAGAGCCACGGTAAGTCATGCCACCCACCCCCTTGTGCTACTTTTCTCCTGTCAGCCCGATCAAGCAGCCTTAAAAACCAGGTGGAAAAGAGCTTTAGTATTTCCTAAGTGTGTGCTGGGTGGATGGTTCACATTTTTGATAAAAATGTGGAGTCATGTTGGAACACTTAACAAGTGCCTCTGCATAACAGGCAATTCAGAGAGGCACAGAGCTCCATGCTTCAGCAGCAGTGCAGCCGCTGAAATACAGTTTATATAATCCAGGGACAGGCACTCCAAGTTCCTCCTTGAAGCCTTTGAAACAATTTTCAGGCTCTGAACTTGGCCCTGATTACCAGCAATTCTTTGCCCCAAAGGTGCATGGAAGGGCTCAGCTGTCAGCACCTGCTGGTGAGGTGCAAAAAACTGCTGTGGGCTGATCTCCACTGGCATCAGGGCAAAAGAGGCTGGCACTTGGCCCACCCTGAAGGACCCTGCAGGGAGGGATGGAGGGACAATGTGGCCTCAATCTAAGGAAGTCCATGCCAGGAGATTGAACGGGGGCTGCTCCGTAAGTAACAAACATGAAGCAAATTTCCCCCAAAGCAAGGCACTCACCACATTAGCGTCTCCTTCATTCACCTCTGGTGACTTTCTCCCTCTCCTCTTTCTGGGGGGTGGGGCTGCTTCTTTATAGTTGTCATCAGAGTAATCCAGCAAATAATTCTTACGAAAGTTTCACTTTGGGTATGCACAAATTCCTCTCAGGAGTTTCTACACATTTAAAACTTATGGTGTTTTTAGAAACAATGTGTTCCATGGAATGAACAAGGGACTAATTGTGGGATTCAACAAGGAAGGGCTCAGGAGAATAATATCTTGTCTGAGCAGAGTCTTTCCAATTCTACTAGGTAGACAGTTGTCTCTTTCACCTATTCAGTTATTACTGGTGGGGCTGTGAGTGTAGTGGGAAAGGGTGCAAATTCTGAAGCTGGTCTTCGTAGGTTCAAAACTACCTTTGCTGCAAGCCATAATCTTAGGAAAGTAATCTTTGATCTTTAATTTCCTCAAATAAAAGAGAGATGGTAGACTATCTAAGTATATCTCAAAGAGTGGTCTGGAGATTAACATAATATGTATGAAATTTTTATTATACCTTCATGCATAGCGGCACTCTATAAATATTATTACCTTTTATTTTTCATGAGACCAACTCTATCCTTTTCTACTCAGATTCTCCTGAGTTGCAGTGCTCCAAAGAGAGGACTTGTTATCGGAGCCTCAGATTCCTTATCTACAAAAAGGAAGTAGTGACTGAATGGGGATGTGGGGCAGAGGACCAGGCAGACAGACCAGAACTCTGCATCCCAGAGATTGGATTTGATCTGCATTGCCCAAATTCAAGTCATTCAGATAACACTTGCACAATTTTTGCCGTATCCCTGTTCCTCATCCCTATACCTGGCTGCTTACTTGATAGATTCCTTTAAATAAGCTTTAAATCAACTCACTTTCATAGGTAGCCTCACAGTACATGGCAATATCCATGTAGTCAAAGATTTGATGAGCTAGTTACAGATTTTTCTACTGCATGTTAAAAATAAATGCCTAATGAATTTCTGAAATGTTTTCTAACACCCAAATCATTTTGCATGCCACCAGTGATGTGTATATGCCCTTTTAGGAAACTCAGGATCAGATGTTCACTATGAATCTGGCCAGCTCTAAAATCTTCTCAATTACTGTTATATAATTCTCATGTGGTTATTTAACTCCTGATGTGTTTCTTTATACCATTTGCCTCCTGGAGGGCACAGACTATGGCTTCTACCTCTTTGGACGCTTAGCACCTAAGAACGGTGCTGGGTAAATATTTAATTTTACATTATAAATACATACATGCACACATACATTCAAATATATCCATCAGCTGCTAACCATCAGGCTCATGCCAAAAATATTTGTTGCTTTTCTTCCACATGAGCATCACTGGGTTCCTTGGCTGCTTGTTCAGTAAATGAAATAAAGCATGTGGAGTTCTGGGACCTGAGTGGGCATTCAGGAAACATTAGCTTCCCCAGCCTCCTTCCCTCTTCCTGCATCCCTTTGTTAGTGAGTAGCTGTTTGCCCATGTGGAAAGTGAGCCCACTTCCTAAGAAGTTTATAGCCCAGGCTATTGTTGAGCTAGAATAATTGTTGTCCTCCATGTCAACTCTCAAAGAAGTTCATTCTCAGGCTCAGAAACATCTAAACTAAGGTAGAAAGAAATTATATTTCTAAATGCCACTATTGCATAGGCCTCGAGAAATTGTCTGGTGATTTACTAAAAGTTCATCAGCAAAGCTTATTACACACCCTCCTTATCATGGCACCAGTATGGGTTTATAGGTTGAGCAATTTCTTAATCAACCAACATTTATTGAGTACCTTCTTGAGCCCCTTCTGTGTGAATAACCTTGGGAGATACAGATCTGAAAAGGGCAATCAGGCCATGAAAAGGCTGGTAGATTGTGAGCACCTTGAAAGTGAAAAAACATATATATAAGTTTTATTCATCTTGGCATCCTCTAGGGCTTTAACAAGTCATCACATGCATGGTAGCTATGCCTTAAATGTTTGTTACATAACTGAACAGATGAATGAATGAAGACATCATTCCAGTACTAAAGGAGCTTACAGTCTGTTTGAGAAGAGAGAAAGGATAAACAAATGAGTTAATTCACAATAAACCTAACGTTGTAAGAGTAACACAGGGTATTAAAAGTTAAGTGAAGGGCTTACTGTCATTTACCATCCTCCAAAACACCAAGTACTTTTTCAGCAGCAGGCCTTACAAAAGTGTGTGTAGATCGCTCTTCTGTACCTTTCTTACTTTCCATTCCATGAGCTCAACTTCAGAGGAGGTTGCTAGGCTGGTGTCACACAACAGGTTTCTAAAGACCTCCAAGTTTATTGGTAAATAAACCAGTGGGTGTTCTTCCTTCCAAGCATTTTTCAGTCATCCACAGGCAAAGAAAGAAATAGTAATGATGTCTCTTAAAGAGCTAAGGAATTAAAAATACAAGAGAGAAGCTGGAAGCCTTTGGTTATGGATTGAGCAGGCTTTAAGCCAGGGTGACCCTTCATCGTGAAAGGGCCTTTGCCACCCCTTCCTGGGGAGAGAGGCTGGGCTTTCTACGCAACTCTGTAGACCCAAAACTGCCAGCATAAAAATAGCAGCCCAAATCAATGTTCTCTATTATTCATTAGTTCCCAAAATACTCTTCCCATGTATACACTTAACTGAAAGATGTTTTCTGCAGGGTTTTAAAAACATTTTTGGTCCATGAATTAGACCATATATTTCAGTCTGCTTTGCTGGGCACTGATACTGCTATCCACAAAACCCTAATTAAATGGGAAGAATGATATTTACCTTTAAAATCTTTCTGAAAAATAATTTGTGTGCCTAGCCAATCAAAATTTTAAATAGTGCAAAACAATATGGAATGGAAAGCAAATTTCTCTCAACCTCTGAAATTCATTCTTCCAATCTTTTCTACTGAGGCACCCACTGTTATATTTCTTGAGTATCTCTCTAAAACTATTCTACATATGTACAAGCATATGTGAATGCATGTGCTTTCCTTTCTGACATAGACCTTCCTGTTCCTTAGTGAAACTTAACAAGATATTGGGGGACGTGGAGTTGTTGCAAATCCATACATTTAGATTTACGTCTAATTTTAATAGCTGTGCTGTGTGTTCTATTGTATGGAAGTCCTAAAAGTTAATTACCTAGTCCCCTACTGATAGATATATCGAGGGTTCCAGCCTTTTGTCTCCCACAAACAATGCAAATCGCTTTGCACGTATGTCTGTATTAACTTCTGTTAACTGTGGAATCAATTCCTTAAAGTGGAATTACAGAATCAAAGGATACATGAATGTTAATTCTGGTAGACATTGCCAAGTGGTGACTCTTAACTTTTGATGAGAATTGGCAAAAATAAAGTATTTGTTCATACCAGAAAAAAGAGGGAAGACAGTATTTTATTTTAAATTTTAATACCTCAGGCAAGCAGAGCATTTATTTATTAAACTTATTTGCCAATGTCTTGCCTAACTAAATAAGCACAAACATACACACTATCAGGAATCCATTCAAAATACATGTGTGGCAACAGCTTACTAAATGAGGAACTTGCCAGAAGTTTCTTACCACCAATTGCGTGAGTGTCTTTTGCAATGGGGTCAGCTCACTCACCACAACACATTCTCTACCTTGCCCTCACCATGTTTCCTAGCCTTTGTGGCCTTTGTCAGTTAGCAACACTGCCCTATTTTTCTTTTGGGGTAACCAAAGTTCAGATTTATGACCCTTCCTCCTTCCCCAACTCCTCTGCAGCACAGGCATATCATTTCTTCTCACCATGGTTCTCTCATAAAAGCAGCCAATCTTAAAATGTCACGTCAAGCAGATTATTAATGCATCATTGAAAAGGACCCTATCACAATGGAAATTTGATTTAAATGCCTATTACCTGTGGAGGTGAGTTAGTGAACAGAAACCTTATACTTGGTTCAGCTGCCACTTCTCTCACCACTTCTTATATTTGAGAGAGAGAGAGAGACCTAGAACTTTCTCCAGTTTCTTTCGTGTTTACCCAACATCCACTCTGCTACAATCCCCAGCTGGGATTTCTTTCTTATTTGCTCTTGTAACCTGAGAAATAGTGTGAAAGTTTTGTGTTTGTTTTGTAACCAGCTGTAACTAATTTTCTTTTTTCTGCCTCTGACCAGGAACACATAACCCTCCTAGTAACCATTTAAAATCTACATCTGACTAGGCTGAAACCAAATAGTTATTTTAGTTCCATTGGCAATTAATTCAATAAATATTCTGCTTTCATTCCGGATGGTTATGAATTTAAGATAGCTTAAATGCTACTTAAAATATTTTTGGTTACATGAATCCATGAAGTTCTTTCTATAATATGAATAATGAAGACATCTCATTTTGACATTTATCTCATAATCGCTCTCAAAGAGCCAGAGACTGTGGAAGAAAAAAAAACAGATTTGGACTCTGCAAGGAACTATTTCAATATCCTCATGTTGTGAGCTGTTTAAGCTCCTTAACCCAGAATAGCACTGCTCTCTCAGCGAGCAATGGAAAAATAGATCTTCTCATTTAAGAATAAAAATAAGAAACCCACCTCACTATGTTAGCAAACCACAAACTCACCCTTAAGGAACAGTCACCTGTCTAGGTGGGAGTTTGGCTATTGATGATGCCACTCATGGTCCTGCCAGAAGAGGTCGCCAGAAAGCAGGGCCCTGGGGGCCTAGTTGAGGAGAGGAGCTTGGACACAGGTGGGAGGCACCAAACTATCCCAGACCAGGCCACAGAAAACTTGAAAGGAAAGCTCCAAACACCATCAACCAGATCCATCCACACAATGAAGAGGTTTCAAAGTAAAGACAATCCCCCAACCTTGGGCACTTACTCCAAAGATGTGACTGTGTCTTTGGCAATGGACTTCTTTATTCAGAGTTCTACCTTTTTAAAAAACTTATCAGCTGTGTGCTAGGCATAGTTTACATGCCAAGCTTTCAGCTAGATACTGTACAAAAACCAAAAAGTCATCAGCTCTGTCCCATAGTGGGTGCTCTTAAATATTGTTAAATGAATGAATGAATGAGTGAGTAAATGAATAAAGCTTACAATCCAGTGAGAGGAGAAACACAGGTGCGTAGATGGTATGTTCAGAATACAGCAATGTGAGTTGCCTTTTCTGCCCAGGTTAGTGGGGAACAATTGAATGGGTAATGGCCAGGTGAATGGGGAAGGAGGAGGTGTTTAATGAGGAAAGTGAAAGAACATAGTATGAGCAAAGGCCTGAAGCAGAGGTTAGCAAACTACAGCCTGCAGGTCATATCCAGCCTGCCACCTACTTTGGCCAATAAAATTTTATTTGAACACAACCCACACTCATTCATTTATGTTTTGTGTATGGCCAATTTCATGTTGCAACAGCTAAATAGAGTAGATGCAGCAGAGACCGTGTGGCTCACAAAGTCCACCCTTTACAACAAATGTTTGCCAACCACTGGCTGAGAAGTATGAAAGAGTTGGAAGTTAGGGACCTTTAGGAAAGCCCAGAGAGCTGGAACTTGGGGTCCAAGGTGGGGCTTAGTGAGAGATCAGACCAAAAAGAACCAAAATCTGAAGATTACTCTATGCCATAATAAGGAATTTGGTATTGATCTTTGAGGAAATGGGTAACAAGATCAGTTTTGCATTTAGAAAGTTCTCTCTGGCAACAGAATAGAGAAGAGAGAAGCAAGATTGGAACAGGAGACCAGTTCTCCAAACCTTATGTCTTTGACAAATTCCTTGATCCAACAAATATTGGAAAGCTTAATGCTTGTCATTATGCATTTTGCAATACTCTTGGGAAACAGGACCTGGCCCACAGAGACAATCAATGTTTATTGAATAAAGGAATTAAGGAAGGAATAAAGATAATATTTTAATAGTATGATTAAAAGCTTTCCTGAATAGGCTGCTTCTGCTATGAAACAAATAGCTGAGATTCCTGCTGTTCTCCAATTTCCACGCTAGTAGGCATTGAGATCCAGGTGTGAGGGGTTAATAGTGAAACACGACCCAGAGGGAAATTCCTTCCCTTCATCTCTGGTGCCAACACCATCAAATACCAGTCACTGGCCACACCTGTGTTTATTCCATGCCCTGTGGCCTCATGAGAGGTGATGGGACAAGAAGCACCTCTGCTAATAACTATAATAAAAATAATAATACCACTTAGCTCCATGTGGCATCTTTCATTGGAAGATCTTGAATAATCTTTTCTCTGGCATAACTATTATTTCCATTTTATTTCCACTAAAGGAAAAGCCAGCAAGCTTGAGAGGTTCTGACTTGCCTGAGGTTCCTGAACAAACCAGAAAAGCAGTTAAAAAAAAAAAAAAATCTGAGACAGATTTCAGGACATGTGAAATCCAGTTTCTTTCCCAGCCTAGAATGGACCAGACTTTTGATTCAGTAAGGACCACAGCATTATCTGTGTTCAGTATCTCTTAAAAATGAGTCATACTGGAGGAGAACTGGGCACATGGGTCTGTGTCCAGTGAATGTTTTTAGTAGTAGTCACACACTGTCCCTGCCCACCAGATATTTAACATCCTGATCACCAAAGTATACTCTCTATCACAGAATAGGTCCTTTCAAAGGTGCAGCCTATAAAAGTGGAGGGGTCTGGCCTGGGGTGTCTGTCCTTTCTGGTCCCTTCAGAACCTGTGAAGTCCAGACCTCCCATTCCTTTATTCACCAGAAGCCTTTGGCTCTAAGGTAGCCATAGATCCCGGTTGTCAAGGTTACCTTGGCAGTCCTGCTGTACCTGAGTGCCCCGTGTTTCACTCTCAAAAATATCCCAGTTTGGACCATAAATTAATTTTACAGCCACCCCTACCTTTGACAAATCTGGAGTCCTCTACACTGAATCAAATCCAGGCTTCCTAAAATCATAACTGCTCTATCTCAGCCACTTTTGTTTCATAGACTCAGAATCTCAAACTCAAAATAGATCCAAACTCCCAATCAATTCAAGGATCCCCTCTAACAGGTAATCCAACCTCTACACAAATGTTTCTATAAAAGTTTGCTATACAGCCAACAAAAGTTAATCACTAATTGTTAGAACTCAATTCTTTACCTTGTGACAAAATCTGCCTTTCCATATCTTTCATGTGTCAAACTTAGCCCTATTTTCAAAAAGGTTAAAAATCAATCCTTCATCCTGTGCCATAAGAGAGACTCCTAAAGTCCTCTGTTCCCCAGCCTAGAAACCACAAAGCGTTGGGAGCAAATTCTAGCAAAGCTTTTAGGAATGTGGCTTCAGAGTCAGACATACCTGGATTCAGGTGTGGATGCCTTCATTCCCTGGCTGGGTGACCTTTGGCAAAATACTTCACTTCTCTAATTTCACTTTTCTTGTCTATTAATTTGGAACAAATAACACCTAAACTAGGCATTGCTAATTATCTAGCATAACTATTAGTCATTCCTCCCTTCTTCCTTACTTACCAAGAGACTCACTTAAACACTCTTGGATTACCAGATTTCCTTGCAGCTAGACATGATCATGTAACACAGTTCTGGATAATGAAATGCAAGTGGAGGTATCAGCTGGAGTTTCTGAGAAAGTTTTTCAGATTGGGCATTCTCAGCTTGCCTTTTTAGGTTTTGCCTCTTAGCTATTGCCCTTCTTCATTATTTCTGCCTAAATTTCAGTGATGATGCATGAGGATAGAACAGCAATATTGAAGACGTGAGGAAGAAAGCAACCAGTGAAGGAAGCAGAACAGTAAGATTAACAGGAGCCTGGATTCCTGATGGCATCATGGGGCCCCCATAATCACCCTAAAGGGCCTACTTCTTATTACATGGGAAGATGAATCCCTTATTTGGTTAAGCCACCGGTGTCAGTTTTCTGCTACTTGCAGCCAAACCAATCCTGAATGACACACGCTTCAGAGGGTTGTTGTGCACATAAAATGAGCTTAGCATAGTGCCCAGCACGTGGCAAAATACAGTGAATGGTTTTCTATTATAATTTTCAGTATTATTAGTATTTTTTGCCCCTTAGAGACAGAAGCAAGAACATGTAGCTACAGCAGCCCTGCTGAAGGCTGGTAGCACTAGTACAAAAATACCTTGATTTATCCAGCACATAAACAAGTCAGTTGTGGACGTTTGGACAACAGACATTTCTGTTAGTGGTTAATGAAACCATTTCTTCAAAGCACTTGTCAGATCACGGAAGCATAGACAAATGGAATTCCATTTGGCTGGCAGGTCAGGGAGCAAGCTCTTGCCTGCCATGGAGACCTGGTCTGGTTTCCTTCCTGGGCAGGGAATCCATCCATGCGGTACAGTGTGTCTCCTGGAAGGGCAGTCTTCTCTGAATGACAAGCAAAACACAATATTTTAAGGACATCACTATTTCACAGGAACATAGTTTCTGCTGAGAAACCTAAGCCACACCTAAAACCAGCTGACCACAGGGGCACATGTTCAAACCCAGCCCTGGGAAATGCAACTAGCACCTAACTGAACCACCCGCCAAGGTCAGACAAAGGGGGAACTAGCCATGCGTTCTTTCCTGGAGTCCACCAAGCCGTAGAGTACAACTCACAGGGACCGATCACAGTTTTAGAGAGCAGAGCCGTGAAAAAGAAAACAAACAAAACAAGCGCCTCTGGGTTTGGGAGTCAAACAGACCTAGGGTTTAAATCCCAGTGGGTCACTTACTAGTTGGGTAACTTTGGCAAACCATTTTCTGCATCTGTAAAAGGGGATAAGAAGGCTCATTTCACAGGTTGTGCAGGAGACTGAAGGAAATGTGTGAAGCAGTGCCTGGCACGGAGTTATCATTAGGTTCCTTCCTTCGCAATCACCAAGAAGGCCCCGGCTGACTTGCTTTACCCCCACCCCATCCCCCCACCCCACCCCCAGGAGTGGACCCAGTTCGGGTGCTGCTGATGAGAGCAGCTCGCTGCCTTCTGCCCTGTGCGTCATCATCCAGGTTTTCAGGTGACACTTGAGGAGCCAATGCTTTCCCCGAAGCTGAGGTCATAAGGCAGAAAAAGACAAAGCTCTGCTTTCAGAAGGCAGGTTTGGTTGGCCGTGAGCAAAGCCATGTCTCTGTGGCAACCAGCCCCTGGGTATGGGAGCCTTGAGGAAAGCCAGCAGGAAGGGCTGGCCGCTCGGCCCTCCCACCCACCACGGCCATACATTATGTGGGGACAAAGAGCCCAGGAGTGAGGGCCTGCTTCACCTGGTCTCTCTCTTCCCTGGAAACAGCACCCTCGGGCCTGAGCCCCAGCCGGAAGGAATACGACAGTCACAAGATTCACACACCCCGAGCCATGAAACATACTCTTCTTCCTGCATCACCTGGCAGGTGTCCTTGGCAGCTGGTTCCGCAGCCACAGAGGTGCACCCAGCATTTTGCCCACCTCTGAGTCTTGTGACCTGCCACTGGTATTCTCCTCACTTTTCTTTTAACTATTTGCTTATCTGGAGACAGTTGTCAAACAGGGCTTTTGGAAATTAGGACTGGCCAGATATTTGCACATCCGTTTCCTGGTAGCTTCATATACCAGCAACATACAACTATGCTGAAATCAGAAACTCAGGGTCCACACACTACGGGCTCAACACAAAATGTCAATAAGAGCAGAGAATAAGAACAGATAAATCAATAATGGTAAATTTGAGGCATTAACTGTATGCCAAGCTCTGGACTATGCACTTTACTTTCTATTATTATCCCCATTTTCAGGGGAGGCCTAGGCTTCTTGATGTATTCTAGATAATAATCCCTTGTAGGTTTTTTTGGTATTCTAAATCTTTTCTCTTTCTCTCACCTTTTTGTTAACTTTCCTTTAATAGAAATTCTTAATTTTTAAAATGTAGTCAAATCTATTAAATTTTCACTTTATAGGATATGCTTTGCTTAATACCATTAGTCTCTTTTTATATAAGCTTCATAATTTTGCTATTCACTCTGGATTTCTGCTTTGTATCTGCTGTGAAATAGTGAGCCAACCTTATTTTTCTTCATATAATGAGCTGTTATCCTACTGCTGAATAGCAGGTGCTAGACAATTCATCCTTTCCCCGACTGATTTACGGTGCCAGGTTTATTCCATAGCAGTTCCCATATAAACTTGGGTCTGTTTCTGACTCTGTAGTCTTTTCCATAGGTCTATTAGACTGTTTCTGCACCAATTCCATACCGGTTTTATCTGGGAGAGTAAATCCCTCTTCTTTGCTCTTCCTTTTCAAATTAGCTTA